>RJWT010037194.1:0-13103 GCA_004365215.1 Cuniculus paca | reverse complement strand
TGAACAGCTGTCACAGCCCCAGGAGGCCAATTTCTTTTCCAAGCTGCTCAGGGAGGAGCCAGAACAGGCCTGTCAAGTCCACTTCCTTTTCTGTTTCCACTGCTGCCGGCCTGACCCATTCTGTCAACACGTTTTCCCTTTTTGAATGTTTTTCTTCTTTTAAAATTGAGGTATAACACATGGCATAAAGCACAGAGAATTCAAGTACACGGCTTGATGAGTTTTACACACAGGTTCATAGAATCACCAGAGAGATCAAGAGGCAGAGCCTTTCTCAGACCCCAGCAGGCTCTCATTTCCCATCCTGATCACACCCTAGTCTTCACCACCATAGGTAAATGCTGCCTGCTTAGGCCTTCTTGTAAATGGAACCACACAGAAGGTGTTGTTTTGTGCCTGGCTACGCCACATTCTGTCAAATGGACTCTCTGTGTGCTTGCTGATAGCCTCTCCTTTTTCACTGCTGTGTCATATTCTGCATCATATTTATGTACTACTATTTGTTTATACTTTCTACAGTTGATGGGCTCATGGCTTGTAAGTTTGTGGCTTTTATGAAAAACGCTCCTATGGACACTCCTGTATGTGTCTTTTTGTAAACATAAGCCTTTATTTCTAACATCATTTCTTGCATGGGCGACCTCAGTAGTCTCTTCGTTGGTATTCCAGCAGCTTCTACTCTTTCCCTCCTTTAATCTACTCTGTGTATAACTGTCTGTGTGATCTTAAATGACACTGAGTGACTCAATTGCTTGAGCCTCCAAAGGCTTCCTATGGCCTATGAAGATCTTACGTGGCCTGGCCCTTGCCTGCCATTCTTGTATTTTTTGAAAAATCCACGTTCCCTTTCACCATGCTTCAGCTACCCCAGCTTTCTTTCTGTCCCTTTATGGCATACCTGTCTCCCAGTTTATACCAGTTGCTCTTTGGAGTTCTTTTCTCTAAATCTCTTTCCTCACTGGTTCTTTCTGATCATCCGTATCACCTCTTTAGCAAGATCTTCCCTGACAGGCCATCAGAAAGCATCTCCCTAGTCATTTGTCAGCATTTCCACCCTCTGATGTTCTTGCCTCTTTATTCCATGGAAACAGAGAATTTTTTCCATTTATTTACATCTGTGTTGGTGACTAGTTCTATGCCTGGGATGCTGGTATGCTTGTGAATGTTTGTTGAGTGAATGAATGAAGACAATACTTGCAGATACCTAGATTGTGTTTGAGGAAAGGAGATGGTTCAGACTAGTGTGGGTGACCTTGGAACTCCATTGTCAGACTGCTGAGCCTGAGGCGAGTCTTCCCCTTTTAGTAGCTGTATCATCATAAACATCTCACCCCTCCATGCCTCAGTTCTCCCATCTGTACAATGGAGGTAGTAGATTTTTCAGGCTTCTGGAAGTGACTATTTCTGTTTACAGAATAGCTGTTTCACAGGACAGCTGCACTATTGCTATTTTACACACACAGACTAAAAGTTGGTAGAGTTAAAATAGGGTCCGGATACTGCTCAGATACACAGGTAATGCATAGTGGTATCTGGATTTGAACCCAGGCCTGGCTGATCTTAGAACCCAGATAAACTCCTACAGGAAGCACCTAATCTGAGAATGAATTGAGGTCTTTGCCCTGATCCAGTGGTGGCATGTTGAATACTTATATGACAGTAGGCCTCCACTACCATATCAGTAGCTCTTTAAGGGTTGTAAGACATTTCTGTCTGTTTGTTTCCTTTGGTTCTCTTAGAAAGCCTGAGAGATGGGCAGGGCCAATACAGTTCCTGTGACAGGTGAGGAATCTGAGGTCTGAGATCTGCCTCCCATCACTCACTGGTTCCTTTGCACCCTGCCGGCCCTGCTCCCAATCATTCCTGACACTTGGGTGATGCTACATAGCAGTTTCAGCATTCTTACATCTTTTGCTTTGTTGTTTCCCCAATTATGGACTTTTGCACACTACCTTTCACGTTTTTAATATCTGCTTGCTTAAAAATAAAAAAGCTTGGCCTCTTCCTAGGCAATGTCACCAGCAAACTCATGGTTTAATATTCATTGGTAACCAGCTCAGAGGGAAGGCAGAAGCAGGCCCTGCTTCCACACACACTCCAGCAGCCCTCGGGACGCTTCGGCCCCAGGTAACCAGCAAGGCCTGGAGAAAACAGAAGTGGGCCCTGCACCAGAGCACCCAGTGGGCATCATTGGATACCCATGGCCAGCACTGGCCAGGAAAACCAAACAGTCATGCTCTGGAGAAATTGTAGCCAATGTGGGAAGTGCCCAGGACCCCACTACCCGCTTGTTTGGAAGAACCCAGGAAAATATCAAGATGAATAAGCAAAAGGCAGTCCCTGGACTCCAACCCAAGCAGAGCAGGTCCAGGAGATGAAAACATGGAAGAGATCGGGAGTTACACACCTGAAGTTTCTGCAGTGATGGCAACTGAAGTAAAGAGACAACTCCATGAGGCTATAAAAGAAATTATAACAAAAATACTATCCCAGGTAAAAGAAGAAATGAAAAACATAATAAAAGAATTGCTAAGCACCTCTAAAGAAGACATAGATTAAAAAAATAGAGGAGCTTAGGAAAATGAGGGAAACCATGAATGAATAATATAAGAGAGACTTCAAAATGCATGAAACAGATTCAAAGAGATATCCAGGAAATTAAAAGCTCCATTGAAAGCTGGTAAAATTGCTTGAAAGAATCTGAAGATAGACTCTCACACCTTGAAGACAGGTGTGCAGCTTGTGATCAGGAAAGGAAAGACCTCTTAAAAATAATGTGGAACCAGGAAATAACAATTGAATGACTGCAAGATGATGCAAAGTGAAATAATTTAAGAGTGATAGGTATTAATGAAGAAGCAGTGGTCAATGCAAAAGACATTAAAATTCTATTTACAGAAGAACTAGCAGAAAACTTCCCAAACATGGGAGAAAGACGTGCTATTCAGATACGTGAGGCATACAGAACTCCAGCTAGCCATAACCAAAGTAAATCTACACCCAGACATATAATAATCAAGATTCCAGAAATTCAACACAAGAACAGAATATTAAAAGCTGTTAGAGAAAAGAAACAGATCACCTATAAAGGAAAACCCATCAGAATCACGACAGACTTCTCAACACAAACCATTAAGTCAAGAAGAGGCTGGAGTGAAGTACTGCAAGTCCTGAAAGAAAACGACTTCCAACCCAGATTGATGTACCCTGCAAAACTATCTTTCAAAATTAATGGAGAAACAAGATAATTCCATGACAAAGTTACCTACTATATATACCAGACACTGTTTCAGGCACAGAGAATACACCAATGCACCAAAAAGAGAAAACTACTGATCCTGTAGTGGGGGAGACACACATGAGTGAAGTAATACATTTACACAGTGTTAGGTGGTGGTAAGTGATGTGAGTTGAAAGAAAACAGATGAAGGTGGAAATCAGCAGGGTGGCTATATACAGTGACTATATACATCAATTTTCTGATGCACATAAAATTAAAGCAGGACTGTTAGAAGAAAAATGTTCATTCAGTCATCATCTGGATTTCTCCTCTGTCACCAGGATCAGGTAAAATACATGTTGGTATTTGGAAAACTTCTCAGCAGCCCCAAGAGGGATGCAGGCCAGGTGGGACCACCATATTTTTACTGAGTGGGGAGATAGGTCCTAAGAAGTGGGGTGATGTAGTCAAGGTTTACAAAGGAAAGGATTTAATACAGAACACATGATTTATAGGATTATTTTATAATATTCACCCAAAGAGTCAAATGCAAGAGTGCAGGAACTCTGTCCACACACTAGAGACCCAAAGAATCCAGCTGAGGCCATGGATCCCACAGCAATGTCCTGTACAAATCCAGCTGAAAAGCTGGAGACCGTGGCAGGGTTCTCCGAGTCCAGCTGGAGGCCTACAGCCCATGACAATGTCTCACGCAAGTCTGTATCAAGGATCTGCACAGGGAAGGCCCAAAGGTCAGTGGTGGAAGCTAGAAAGTGTACCAGTGGGATGAAGGATCTGCACCAGCAGACTGAGGGATCCACACTGGAGCCAGGAAGCAATGCTCAAAGTAAGGACCAGAGCTCCCTCGAAAAGAACGCAGCTATTCTCAGTGACTGAGGTTGTGAGCTCCTCTGATGATGAGAATAGCTGAGTTCATATCAGGAAAACCAGCACGAGAAGCTTCTCCAGGAGAATCAACAGCACACCATCTTGCCCTCCAGTTCTCCTTTTATGCTGTTGGCAACAGTCCTCAGGCGGGCCTTCCACACCCAGCATCATGCTGATTCAGTTCAGCTGGGTGTTACAAACTGATCATTCATTAATCTGCCACATGGGGGTGATTTGCCCGGACTGGAAGTGCTGGAACTGAGCCTCTGGCCATTTTCCAAAGTGGGTATACATTCTATCCCTCCAGAGAGCTCAGACCTTCAATGGATCTAATTTTCCCACGGACGTGGACGCCTGCACCTCATCTGGCACTCAGCCTCCTTCCTGATGGAATCTTCCAGCATCCTTGGAGGGCAGAAGTGTTGTAATTGATCGTGTTGTTGTCTTTGCTCTCCTACTCAGGCTGAGCTGCTGCCAGAGATAAACAGGCTGGTATTTTAGTGTGGAGATAGCATCTCTCCAGCCCTCTCTTCTAAATAAGCTTCCAATCATTGAAGGTGGCGATTACCTTATCTCTTTCTACAGATATCCCCCTTGGCCTCCCAGCCCCTCATGCAGTTGGGTTCCACAGGGACCAGAATCCCACCTACCTATTCAAGAGGAAAAGAAAAACAAGGCCTTTCAACTCACAGCACAAACATTCATAACACGCTGGGCTTTTGAAGTGTGAGGCACTCCATTCAAGGATGTTGTCTTGTTTGACCTCAAAATATCTTACGTGAGACGTCCGTTGCTGATTTCTGTGCTGTTTTCATTTGGGCAACCTGAAGCTCAGAGACGTCAAGTGACATATCGAGGCTTGTACAGCAGAGGGGGAGAACAGCTTTGAATTGAGGAGGCAGAGTAACCCAGAGATCAGGAGTCTAAGACAGATTCAGATGTAATTACTTTGCAAACTGTGTTGTCATTATTTTTTTAAACCCTCCCTCCCCACCCCAGTTAATTCTGATGCATAGCAAGGGTAGAGAACTCCAGGTGTGATGGAGTAACTTGCTTTGGAGCTGCACAGTAGCAAGTGTGAAGCTAAGGCTTTTCCACTTCCTAACTGTGTGACTTTAGGTGATTTGCTTAACTTCTGTGACCCTCAGTTTCTTCACTGTAGTACGAGAGGGTCAGTCCTTCCTACTCATTCTCAGGGTTGTTATAACAATAAAATCAACACTGACTATGTAGAAGAGGCTGGCAACAAGGTATTGCTAGATGTTAATGATCACCCTCCTGTGTGAAACCCACTGTGCCAGGTGCAGATGGTGTGCTGTTACGGTTATCACTGTTAATATTAGTAATACTGGTGGTATTGTCCTCAAACATTAAGGGTTAGGAGATTACTGGGGCATGCCATATCTCAGTATTGGTTACATCTGTCAGTGAATTGAGAAGACAGCCCCAGCAGAGTTGGCAAAATAATAATCCTTGCTGTCATTTACTGAGCACTGACTGTGTACCAACACTACTATGTATGTTGTAAGAGTATTTCTAAAATTAAAGTGTAATACCAGAAACTTGGGAGACTGAGGCAGGAGGATCACAAATTATTTGAGGTCAACCTGGACAATTTAGAGAGATACTATTTCAAGATTAAAAAATAAAATAAAATAAAATGGACTTGGGATGTAGCTCAGGGATAGCTCCTGGGTTTGATCCCCAGTATTGTCACACACACACACACACACACACACACACACACACACAACTAAAGTTATGCCTTCAGCCTGCACTTAATTTAATAAAATTTTTTTGGTACTGGGACTTGAACTCATGACCTCACACTTGCCAGGCAGGTGCTTGTGCTGCTGAGCTAAACCCCCAGCCTCTCATTTCATTTTTTTAAAAATTTTTTATTTTGTTTTAAAGAGAATAGAACAAAACAAAACAAAAAAGAAAACAGAACAGAGTCAAGAACAACATAGCATTTCAGAACAGAACACTGCAAGTAATACAGGTCTTCAAAACATACAACAGGAGATTAACAATGGCTACCCTAGTGTCTCTTGTTTTCTTCGAAATGGTTGTTCATACATTTACACACAATAAACTCAAACAAAACAAAGTAATATAAAACCAGATAAAACAAAAGAGTGAAAGCATTACAGGCCTTCAAATCAGACAATAAGAAATCAATAATGGCTACCTTAATGTCCTTTGTTTTCTTCAAAAAAGCTGTTCCTATCTTCTCACATATTGCAATCAAATAGTAGAAAACAGACTTAAACCAATTAAATCAAAGAATAAAAGCATTATTGGACTTCAGAACCTTTCCCCCATATTTATTAGGGATTTTGTATCTTATTGAGTCTTTCAGTTTCTTACACTAAGGAGACAATGCAGTGTTTACACATGTGAGTTTGGTTTATTTCACTTATGAGGATGGTCTCAAGTTGCATCCATTTGCCTATAAAAGCCTCAATGTGATCCTTCTTTATAGCTGAATAGTACTCCATTGTATAAAAGTACCACATCTTTTTTATCCATTCCTCAATTGATGGGCATTTGGGTTGTTTCCAAGATTTCAGTGCCTCATTTTAATAATTTTTATTTATTTTGCCTGCACTTAATTTAGATCAGTGGTTCTCAGCAGTCTGGAGAGGGTGATTGTGGGAGGTATTTTTGGTTGTCCTAGGTGGGGAATGGCAGTGGCTACTGGCCCCTGATGGGTAGAGATAAGAATTGCTGCTAATGATGTATAAATGGTAGCCTCCCAGCTCCTAGTTCCCAGCTCTTACCCCAGAAACAACCATGTCAGCCTTGTTGGTGTGCTATTTGATTTACTTGCCCTCCTCCAGGTAGCCTGCTTCTACCGTGATTCTTCCATTCTGGAATTTGTCTTGGCTTCTCACTGTGGAGGAGGAGCCAGTTCCTTCTTGGCCCCACCTTTGGCTGCCAGTACCCAGCCCACCACCGAGATCGATATTCAGGGATCCCATTACCCCAGATGCAAATGGTGCTCATCACGGATGCTGTAGTCAACTTGGATAACTTTCCCTCCTCCCTGCAAAATCTTTTGTTCTCTTTGAAGTTAATAATGGCCTTGTTTTCCCCTTGGCTTCATGTTCTGTGTACTTTCCACCAACTCAACCCTCAACTCTGCCAGTTGTCTGAATTTCCTTTCAAGGTATTCAGACCCATCAGGTAGGAAACCTATCAAGCTCGCCTCTCTGAAGGAGTCTGTCTAGGAGCAAGCTAAGTGTTTTGCAGGTGTAGTTTGTATGTAAGACAACAGCTCTGTGAGGTAGATACTTTTATTACCATCATCATTTGAAACCTATGTGTGGAATTGGCTCTCAGAGAGGTTGTTTGGTTTCCCAAGATCACACAGCAGTAAATGGAAGGGTTTGGACTTGCTCTGGTTTCAATGTGTCCCCCAAAAGTCTCTCTACGGAAACATAATCCCCCATTCATGTGTTGATGGTATTTGGAGGCGGGGCTTTTGGGAGGTGATTAGGGTTAGATGGGGACATGAGGGTGGATCTCATGATGGCATCAGTGGTGTTATAAGAAAGGGCTGAGAGACCTGCACTTGCCAGCACTTGTCTTGCCAGGGGATGCCCTGTGCCATGTCATGGTGCAGCAGGGGAGCCCTAATTGTGCCTAATTGTGCTCTTTCCATCCTCCAGTTTCCAGAACAGTGAGCCAAATAAATACATTTCTGTTTAAAAATGATCCAGCCTCAAGGGTTTTTTTCTTTTTTTTTTCTCTTGGTAGCAACAGAAAATAGACTTAGAGCCGGGCATGGTGGCTCATGCCTGTAATCCCAGCACTCGGGAGGCTGAGACAGGCGGATCGTTGTGAGTTCGAGCCCAGCCTGGGCTACAAAGTGAGCTCAAGGCCAGCCTGAATGGCATAGTGAGACCCTGTCTCAAAAACAGGGCTGGGGATCTAGCTCAGTGGTCTAAGCGCCTGCCTGGCAAGCGTAAGGTCATGAGTTCAATCCCCGGTGCTGCAAAAACAAAAACAAACACACAAACAAAAAATATATATATATAGACTTAGACAGGACTGGACTCTGGTACCATGGGACACAATGATTTTGGATTTCCTTATGTCCCAGAAGGTCACTCTAGGAGCAACCCTTTAAAATACCTCTGAAGACTAGTCCCTGACCCACCTCCATGCAAATACCTCAGAAGTTTATTCATTTCTGGATCTGCAGCACCCACCATTGAGACAGGTAGGGGAGCAAGACTGCTTGTTGAATGAATAAGTGAAAACTTATGAGAAGCAGTGGGAGGAGGGTGCAGTGACCCTGGGCAGGGAATCTGAGGTACTGGGGCTTGGCCAGGTTACTCTAGGAAAGTTGCTTGACATCTCTAGCCCCAGTCTTGATCTGTGCAAAGCAGAATTGGGAATATCTGCCTCTGGGGTTGTGTGCAAGCAGCCAGTAGGAGCCAGCAACTGCAAATGCTGAGAATCCTAGAAAACGCTCACGGAGGACACATGTGCATCAGTTGCTAGGTGGGGAACAGATTCCTGCAAAGTTCCTCCCTCTATACTGCTTTCCCTCCCTCCACTCTCAGTTCCTCCATTCACTCGTTTGTTCCTCTCTCTTCCATTCCTTACTGCCTTGCAAGCAAATCATGACAAAATTAATTTAGAAAGAAAAAGAAATGCCTCACAGTTGAGAAAAAGATATATTATAGCGCAAGCTAGTTCTAATATGATAAAATATTTATATTAATGTGTCATAAAAATTGATTTGCTCTTCTCTTGCCTGGTGTCATTAATGGGTAGATATGTAACGTCTTATTTTCTTCTTTTTCTCTCACTTTCTCTTCTAAAAAAGTACAGTTTTATATGACTGAGAGGAAACCATTTTTCACTAACAACAATAACAAAAGCAAATGATATTTATTTAGTGCTTACTATGTGCCACTCAGCACCACAAGCCCTTTTACACATTAACTCCGGTTAAGTCAAAGCCTAGGAGGAGATAGGTACGGTCATTATTCCTCTTTACAAGTTGGGAAATTGAGGCACACGGCGATCACTGGCTCATGTCTATCTGTTCAAACTCCAACACCCTTGCTCCTCTAACCACTCCCTTTAGTCGCTCTGCATATTGTGCTACTTTACCTTACAGCCTGCAAATAGAGGCCAGATGTCCTGTGGCTTTTTACTAGGAGTAGACATTTAATATTCATAGCCTTGTCAGCTTGCAAAATAGATGTACCAAGAACACTGAATTTCTGCAGTTTGAATTTTGGATGATGATGGAGGCTTTCTGGCCAGGAGGAGAGAAATCCAGAAATCCGTTGTCAGCAGGTTTTAGATTTGGCGATGTAACATTGGCACCAGTGCAGCAGTGGTGGATGAAGGAGCTCCCAGATCTGAGCCTGCAACAGTCAGTCCTTGCTAGGTCAGTTTTGCTGTCTTAGGAATACAACAGTTTTTAGTGCCCACACCTTTGCTCCCTGGCATTGTTGTCTGTCTTGAGGCTTCCACGGTAACTCTTCCTAACCACGATGCGCACTAAACCCTCAAGAGTTCAGGGTGAGCCCGACCTGGTAGCGCATGCCTGTAATTCCAGCACTTGAGAGACTGAGACAGGAGGATTGTTGTGAGTTCAAGACCAGCCTGGGCTACAAAGTGAGCTCAAGGCCAGCCTGAATGGCATAGCAAGACCCTGTCTCGAAAAGACAAGGGCCAGGGGTAGGGGTTTAGCTCAGTGGTGTAAGCACCGGCCTGGAAAGCAGAAGGTCTTGAGTTCGATCCCCGGTGCTGGAAAAAAACAAAAACAAAAAACAGAGTTTTGGATGAGCATCAGGTTGTGGAGAACTCCCAGACCCATGGGGACTCTGAGGGCCAACATAGGTCCAGATACACGTGCGCACACAAGGGCGCATGTGTACAGACACAGAGAGACACACACAAACACACACAGTCACACAGAAAGATGATGCACAGACATACAGGTACACAGACACAGAGACATACAAGTACACGCCAACATGCACAAACAGATACATAAGTACACAGAGACATATAAGCACACACGTATAGATAAGACACACACATACTATAGATACCTGCATAGGGAGAGACACATGGATGTACACAGACATTCAGAGATACACAGACATGCAGATATACATATCCCTATGCTCATTTGTTTTTATTTTTTTGTTTGTTTTTTGAGACAGGCTTTCACTATGTAGTTCAGGCTGGCCTTGAACTCATTATGTAGCCCAGGCTGGCCTCGAATTTATGTCTATCCTCCTGCCTCAGCTTCCTGAATTTTGGGATAACAGGTGTGTGCCTTCATGCCCACCTGCTCATTTGTTCCATTTACTGTTCTTTTTAGTTAAATCTCCCCAGCCCTTTGCATCAGGACCTGGCATATATTGGTGCTCAACAAATATCTACAAGATGAACATGTGCAATAATGAGTCCATTGTTCTCACCTTGCTGTGTCCCTGAGTATTTTGGCATTTATGGCTTTGGCTTCCCTGGATGTACCTGGAAAAGAGAAATGGAAGGAGCATTCCAATATTCATTTTGAGTGGATGCCAACCTCCTTAGCGTGGTTTGTAAGGTTCTCCACAATCTGGTTCTTGCTAACTTGTTTTGAAGCATTTCTTACAACCCTCTGGTGTGTCCAGTGATTTTTAATGTCTTCTGACTTGGAATTCTTTGAGGATCTGATGAAAGCCACAGACTGTATTCTTTAATGTATAGGCGCCTGCATATTCAGTGTTCTATATACAATTTCTGGGGGTCCTTAAGACCTATTCAGGAATTTCCAAGAAATGCTGAAGGCCTAGGTTAGGAACCACTGCACTATGTTGTTATATGAGGATCTAGGGCTAGGGAAACCCAGAAAAGAGAAGCAACTTGCCTAGGATCATGAATGATGGCATTGGAACCAGGATCCAAGTCTTTGCATCTCAAATTCAGGGCTTTCTCTTTTTCATCCTTCCACGTTGATGAATGAACACCATGTAATTATTTGATACCATGAACAATTAAATAAGACATTCCCCTCAGCCTTCTCCATCCATCAAGCCCTCAGCACTGGCAGCTCTGTCAGGTGCTCAAACACGAGTGATTCCTGGAGTACAGCATCTTTCCTTGTAGTTCAGTGTTTTCTTGATGATTATAAATGGGAGCGATTACAGCAGAGGCCTGTTGCCTGGTCCAGTGAGCATCTGGCATGTAACGGAGAAGGTGCACCTCTAACTTGTGGACTGGAATCAAGACAGCACTCAAAATAAAGGCTGTTTGGCCCAGCAATAGTGATATGCTATATTTAGAACTCCTAGGGCTAAAATTGGTGGTGTACCTATGGCACGAGTGCCTCAGTGGGCTGTTTGTAGCACTGAAAATTCTAAAAGGTTCAGCATCAGTGGTCTAGGAGATGTGTTTAGTTCATTCTTCAGGGCTCTATATCTTATTTAATGGCTCCACCATTTTCTCAGTTTCTGAAGCCAGAAACCAGGGCAAAACCTGATATATGTCTCTCCTTGTCCCCTCATTTGACTCTATCACCAACACTTGCTTCTTTTCACTGTGTATCTAGTGCATCTTCTGTTGTCTTTGCTGTCATTATTTTTACCAACCAGGTCACCATTATTTGTAATATGGAGAATGGTCACAATATTCCCTGGATGGATGGCCTGCTGAGATATTAGCTAGTGACTATGCTTAATTTTTTTTTCATTTTTACTTTCCACCATTCTGTGTTCTGACCAGAAATGTATATTAGTTAGGATAAGGCAATATTATGCTGCTATAACAGTTAATAGGTTCAAGGCAAAAGTTGGCTACCTGTCTCAGTAATGTTCTGGGGCTGCTGTCCTTTGTGATTAGCCCAGCATTGCAGTCTACTTTGATCTTATGGTTCCTGCATATTAATGGATGCTTCTATGACTGGTGCAGGAGAATAAAAGAGAGAGGGAGACAAAGAGAGAGAGAGAGAGAGAGAAAGAGAGAGAGAGAGAGAGAGACAAGGAGAGAGAGAGAGAGAGAGAGAGAAGGAGAGAGAGAGAGAGAGAGAATTGTTCAACAGTTCTGAAATGCTTCCACCCTATTCCTTTTTGGCCTTTTGGTTAAGATCAAATGTGGTATCTGAAATGCTTCTACCCAGAAGCATTCTTTTGGTCACATTTTATTGGCCACAGCAAGTCACATGGTCATGTGTAATTCAAAAAAGCGGAGAAAAAAAAGTAATTCAAAAAAGAGGAGACATTAGAAGAAGAGGGGTTATAAACATTGGTGAGTAGAACTCTTATCTAATCATTTTCCCTAGGAAATGGGCTGTAGAAGTGAAGCTGAAGGTGATTTATCACCTTTTTAATCTAAAATGTTGATCCAGCAGATGATTCAGGAAATCCACATCAGTTCCTCTCCTTCTGCCTTGGACTAGAGGTCACTAAGGGGAAAGCTGAAAGAGGAAGAGAGATAGGGAGACAAAAGGCAGAGAGAGAGAGAGGGAGAGAAAGAGAAAGAGACAGACACAGAGAAAGGTAGTGAGAGACAGAGACAAACAGAGAAGGCAGAGGAGGAGAGGGAAGAACAGGAAGGAGAAGTAGGAAAGAGAAAAAGGGAGAAAGGAAGAAAGAAAGAAAGGTAGAAACAGAGAGTCTTAACTGTACAGTCTCTCTGGTGCAACCACTGTGGAGGTCAGTCTGGAGGTTTCTCAAAAAGCTAGGACTGGAAGTCCCATTTGACCCAGCTATTCCGCTTCTGGGCATATTCCCAGAAGAAATGAAATCATCTTACCACAGTGATGTATATGCACCCATGTTTATAGCAGCACAATTTGTAATAGCCAAATCTTGGAAACAACCCAAATGCCCATCAATTGAGGAATGGTTAAAGAAGATGTGGTACTTTTATACAGTGGAGTATTATTCAGCTATAAAAAATGATCACATGGAGGCTTTTATAGGTAAATGGATGAGACTTGAGACCATACTCATAAGTGAAATAAACCAAACAC
>RJWT010037193.1:0-13099 GCA_004365215.1 Cuniculus paca | reverse complement strand
TGGAAAAGGAAGGGCCAGTGATGATGCTTCATCTAGGAGGATGTGAGGTGAGAAAGTAGGGAAGCGGGTCGGGAAGTGGAAGAAAAGAGTTCACTTCATGTAGATTCAGTTTGAGGGATCAGTTGGGCATGTATATGGTTATTTAAGGGACACAAATGACTACACCAGGACTAGAACCCCAAAACACGGGCTGAACTTGAAATGCTTGCTGAAATCATCTTGTGTAGTTGGTGACTGAAGCATGGAGAACAGATGTGATTGCCTAGGCAGAGGGTATGACTGGAAGAGAAGGCAAGTCCAGACCTTCAGAAACATGCACTTCTTTAAAATCAAAGGAAAAGACTGTGATAAAAAGGAGTCATTGAGAAAGAAAGACCAAAGCACGGCAGCATCAGAAAAGTCAAAGAAAATCTCCAGAAAGCAAGTGGGGCCCAAATTGTCTGATATGGGCAAGAAATCAAGTAATAGAACTTTCTGAAAGAGATAGTTTGCAAAGAAGAGTTCTTGGTGGAGTGTTGCAGGCTGAAGATTACTTAGATTGAAATAAAGTTTAAAACGTGGTCTGGAGGGTTTTAGGAAGTAGTTTAAGAGGCTGAAGTGCAATGGATTTGTGAAGTTCATGTTTCTGACTATAGCCAGAGAAAAATGTAGGTAAACACTGGATTCGTCTTTCTATTTTGCCTTCCTGCTTGAGCAATGAGTGTGTTTGTGAGGGTGATGTGTTAGCCCCAACTGTACTACTGTTACTCAGGTTTTGTGCCGTGAGTGTTTGCAGCCTTATTTGAGAGCTAGGAACTGTTGAAGTGTCTTTCTAATTGAGATGTCTGCTCAGCCTCGCTCTTTTGAGAATTTAATGTCAGTCCTTCAGGCATTGCCTGGGCTTTCTTATCATTATTATTTTCAGCAAGTAGAATGAACTTTAAGTGGGATAGGGTTCCTAAGTAGAAACCAAACCCACATTGTGTTTGTAGCAAGGGTATGCTTCTTTCTGGTAGTCTGGCCACTTAAAATAATTTTTGAGACAAAGTTGACATAGTAGAATAAATACTGACATGGTAGAATAAATACTTCGTTGCAGGCAGTATAAAATTGTCTTGACTGTGTTGTGATAAAAGCAGTATAGCGTTTTCAAAATTGGACTCCTAATATGTAACTTACTGTAGAGGAATGGCTTAGAGCACTGATCTGAATGAAAAAATGATCAGATCCAAATTAATGTGAATGTCATGGGGACTTTTTACAAATGACCTTTCGCACATGTGAAATGCCTGCTTTGTTGTTGCATTTTTAACAGCCTTTTTGAATGAGATTACAGATCCACTTTGTTTCTTGGGACTAGCATCATCATGAGGCAGCTCTGAAGAGGTCCAGTCCCTCAGCTGACACCCACACACCCCACTGAGTTACTCTCCTCTGAAGACAATGAAGCAATTCACTCTCCAAGTGTTGTCCAGTCAACAGAAAACATCAGTCTCAAGTTGAAATCTTCAAGTAAGGGAGCCTTTCATTGTTTATCCAAAACTCTTTAACCCACCCGCAAAAAAAACACAGATGATTTACTGGCTAGGAGAGTGATTTGCATTTAGTTTGAAAAATTCTAAAGTTCATATTAATCACGGGCAAAAGTATGTCTTGTTCAAACAGCACCTACCCCGGCTGGCTGTGGAGCTCTAGGCTGTATTTGAAAGCAGCCAAGGAAAGTCGCTTCATGTCAATCGCTTCGTGCCTTATCACGTTCACATTGGATTAACCTCACCAAACAGGGATTTGTTTCTGGAGCAAGTTGCAACGGCTAACTGTGCTTTCTGCACCACATGAAGGTGCCATTGAATTTTAAGCGTTGATGACTCAGTGTGCTGGGCCTTATTCCCAACAACTGAGAGGAAAAATTTCAGCACCCAGACTTTTTTTAGGGGGGAAAGGAGCTACCCAGGACAAGTCATGTATGTTTTCCAAGCAATTTTTCTTGTCCTACACTTAGAGCTAAATCTTAGTTTATTTTGCAGTAAGCCAGTTTGTTATTGTTGCCTACTGTGTGTTTGTCTTTTCTACCGGGTGGTGAACTTCTCAAGCAGAGACCTTCAGCAGGTGTGCTCTATATTTTATCTCCAGCACATCTGAAATTCCAGGATTTAGTACTTGATAGATGTTCGATAAACAGTCGCTAAGAAATGGGATAATTAAAAAATCTCCTGCCGATGGAAGAGAGGTGAGAGTTCATCCTAAGTGATGTTAATAAGCAAGGGATAGTTCTTTTTCTTGTTTGCCTACTGACAGCTAAACATTTTCCTGAGACCAAAGAGGAGAGAGAATAATATCTCTTATTATTATAAGAGAATGACTGCCCGAATCAATAGGTTTATACTTAGGTTTCCAGCGCCATCGTATTCACTCGTTGCTTTTAATCAGCAGTGGTGACATGTATTCTTACTCTAATAAAAGCCAGAGCAGTGAGGATCCATAAGGTTTACTAATGCAGTTTATTTCAACTGTGAGAAAAACTGAAACACATTGGTAAAATGACTGACCCATAATAGACTTCTGGCCAAGCCAACCCTAGAACTCTGGGCACACTCCTCTAGTCACTGTGACTGACCACAGAGGCCCACCTTTTCACTTATAAATGCACATCAATCACCAGAGCATTAAATTGCTCACCCCTAAATCCCATACTGGAAGTCAGGATGGAGCCTGATCTTAAAAAAACAAAACAAGTCCAGTTCTTATTAGGATCCAAAAATTCTAGCTGTGTGAATTTTCTGTAAAGAATATATGAACATGTACTCTGTATGTGATTTATGTCCAATGATGAATTAAAGAACCTTGGAAGCTCAAGATTGAGGGGATCTCAGCTCATGGGACATATATTTTTTGGTCTTAGCTATTACAATTCTAGTGCTTGAGAACTCACATGACTTCCTGTTCTCAGCAAATTCGATTATTAGAAAGTTTATTTAAACAGACCAAGAAGCTACTTTGCCTCTGGTTCAACTTTTGTCTTCTGGAACTAGGGAGAAAATGGCTCAATGCTGTTAAGTGAATAAATTAAACTATTTCTGTAAGTCATCTCTCTGTCGGTTTAAGTATTTGCCCACCATACTCTGATTGTCATAGGCAATGTGTGACCAAATGGTAGGTTCCTTAGCTACCTATAAATTAATGCCCCAAATTAAAGTTACTATACAAAATGGTAATGATTCATAAATTAAATAAAGACAACATGAAAAGGGTTTCAAAAACTCGATGTTTAAAAAAAAGTTGCCAAACAAGGATAGGAACTCAGAGAATAATAAAAGTAGAGTTGTGGAAAGAGTGGATGAGATGAAGAATTTCTGTAGAGGTTGCCCAGCTAAAACCTTTAAATAGCTTTTTGGTGTTAACAGTGAGTTCTTCACCCCCTTCTTACCTATCCCCCCCCACCACCTTCCTTTTCCTCTTTCTTTTTTCCAGAGTCTCTAAAATAAAAATTGAAGTTCATAACTTCCAGAGAGCTTTGTTGTCTCCAGGAATTACTCAAAGCCATCGTGTTTGTGGTGGGTACCATGTTGCACTGGCTATTTTGGGAAATTGTGAGATTAAAAAAAAATAGTTCAGTATGACTGCAAAGGGTTGAAGAAAAAATGAAAAGATTGACCAAATTTATGCCTGAAGTACTGAAAATTGAATGTTTGGCAGCATCTCCAGTTTCTTGTGGTTTCAGGGAGAGAACCGATAGATCCAGTGTTCATCTTTTGTTAGCCACTTACTTATTTTGTTAAGAAAATAAAAGTGCCTACTAACTAGAATTAGAGCAAGAGAATAATATAAAAGCTCACTCTCATTTTGCTGAGCACACAAGTTGCGGGTTAGGCAGCAACCAACAGAACAAATCTGCAAAGCGAAGTTAAGCACTAGGAAAATTGTACTTCAGGAGAGAGAACAGGGCACACACAAAAAAAAACTATCAGAAAAGTAACTGTGATATTTCCTAGATAAGTTGCAGACTTGTGCAAGTTATTTGTATGGTTATTATTTCATCGACTTTACCTATACTGGAGTCCAAAGAGCTTTAGTTGAGTGATATGTTTTTGATTTTAAAAAGCAGTTATTGTGCAGTAGCTTGAAGATATAGTGGCAATGATTCATTAGACGAGTGCACCCCCCTGCCTTGGGGATTTTCCTTCAATAAGGAGCTTGTCCTTGCTGAGCAGTCTGGGCATGGAGGGCCATGACATCTGAACAAGGAAATGTTCCCTTTCCTTTTTCTTTCCCTCTCCCTAATATTTTGGAGTTAATTCATTTTAATTTTATTTTAGTTATAAAATTAATTCAGAAATACTGATGTGCACTCTAACTCTGGTTAATATATTAATAGCATTTTATGTTGCATGTTATTTAATGTCATTATACATCTTTATTAAAATTAAATGGGTAAGTAGCAACAAACATTTAATAGTGTTAAATTGGATACTCTGAGAGTTTAGATTTTTCATTTTTATTGAGTCATCCTGTAGATGACTTCAGATACAGGGACACAGAAGTGTTGTGTCAAGTTTTACACTGCTGGGAAAGAGAAGAGGACAAGGCTACTTACGCAGTTTGGGTTTTGTGACTTCGTTGTGTTCTTGGCAATCTCTAAAACTAGAATTTGAGTTTGTCTTTGAAGCATTGCTTTTCTGGATACTGTGACCGTAATATCTCTCCACAAGAAATATTAAACACCTACAAAATTTAAAAACATAAATAGGCTGTTTAGAATCTAGTTGTTTTACAAAAGAAAAACAATTTATGTATCGGTGACCTCTCTACAGTTGAGTTTAGGAATAAAGTTAACAGCTAAGTGTATTCACCTATAACTATTGTTTTCATGGTGGTTTTTATTTTTCCAGTTAAGGCAGAGCTGGGTTAAATGTGGGTTTAAGCACTTATTTGCTGATGACTTTGGGAAAATTGCTTAACTTCTGAGCTTTATGTTCTAGTTTGCAAAGCGGGACTATGCACATGTACTTGGCCATGTTGATATCACTGCAAGGATGGGCAATAGTATACTTAATGACTACCGTGCTAAGCGTGATCTCCTATGGTTTTGTCACAGACACTAAAGATCACTTACCAGTTACTTAATCTCTGATAAGTAATGTAATGGTTTTGTTTCAGTATTGATCTGAAAATTCTGGTAATAATATCCAATTTATAAACTCTTATGAGAACTAATAAAGATAGCATTTTATATAAATTGCTTACAACAATGCATATTAAATATAATTTTTTCTAATTTCTGTTTTTTGACAAGACTAATATATCAATGCAGTCTGGAAAAACCTACAGAGAACAACTTGCATGCTTAATGCTTAGAAAAGGATATTCATTAATGTCAACTGATGGTCTAATACTTACCTTTCCTTTTTAAAATTATTTTTCTTAGAAACCTATTATGTGTCTGGACAATTTACAACAGCTTCCTAACTTAGAGCTATGTAAATAAAGTGTTTTTTTTCTATAAATTAATAAAAATTCCAGTTAAATGTGAAGAGAGGTGGGTCAATGAGTACTATGTTGCAGTTAGATTGTAGTAAGAATTTCTGTGGTCAAGTGGGGTCTACAGTAGCAAAAATATATAATATGCATATTATATACATTATATATTTATGCATATACAATATATATAATATATATTTGCTAGAAGATAGGATTTTGTATGCATCACCACATGAAAGTGATAAATATTTGAGAAGGTAATATATTTAATCTACTTTAAAATTACACAGTACATATATGTATTGAAACATGCATACCAGTAGTACTCCATCAGTGTGTGTATTTTGTGTTTTCATAACTGGAGAAAATATTTCTCTTTTCAAATTTTTCTCTCCACAGTTTTTAACATTGAACCATAGATTGCTGCCCATGTATCAGTGCCTCAATATGTTCTTATTTAGAAAAAAAGACTTTGATTTAACACCTAAAATGGTCATATTTTCTAGGTACATATGATAGAGTAATCATTAGACCTGGCATAAAACATATGAGTTTGGACCCAGCTCTGACACTTACTAGCTACGTGATCCAAGGAGTTACCATATTTCACTGTGAGTCTTATTTCCTTAAATGCAGGACTATGCAAAAATAAAATAAATTGATGTGTCTTCTATATATGTGTTCTATACATTCTGGAGTGACACAAAGACATATATGCCAGATTCTAACTTTTGGTGAAGTGATTAATATTTACTGGTCTAATGACAACCCGTTTGAGTTCAAGTACTGCCTCTACTGCTTACTAGTTTGACAATATTGGCAAGTTACTTAGTCTTATCATGACTCTGTTTCTTCATCTACGATATAGAGATAGTAAAATTACTTACCTTGAGGACTTGGTGTGGAGATTAAATCCAATCTCAGAAAGGGCTTAGCAGAAATTCAGAAAGTAAGTTGTCAAGAAATATTAGCCACTATTTTCATCTTTGGGAGATAAGATTTTAGCACATCCTATAATGAAATAATATAAGATAGCCTACATACTTAAATTAGAGTAAAGGAATCAAGTGTCAGAAGGAAAAATGTTGAAAACTTCAATATTCTGTGAATGAATACTATGAGGAATGTGTATCCCAGTTCAAACTTGGATATGCCCAATCAACCAAGTATTGTATCCCTCAAAAAAATGGCAAATTTCTGTGTTTGGAAAGCAACTGTCTAATAGCAGGGCAGTGTTTTGTAAATTTGTAGTTTCTCAGAGCACAGCAGAGAGCACAGAAGTGATGTCTTTTACAAGGCTCTTTACAGAAACCAAAATCTCAGCTCCATTTGGATAGTGGTGTGATTGTTAAGTTTCTAAACTCAGAGTTGTATAGTCAAACTAACTTAGAAGAAACTCCAGAAACACATGAGAGATTTGAAATTTATTATATCAACTACTTAAAAATCAACACTGAGAATTATTTTAAAACTTGTGTTTCTTAATAATTTGTAATAGTGGTGTTCACTTTTGTGTAGTTAGGAAACAAGACTTGAATCATTTCCTCTTTGAGCAGGGATGTACCTCCATTTTGTTCCGTATGCTCTAAAAGCAAGCATTTGCAAAATTAAACAAAATTGGAAAGACATTTTTTATTGTGTTTCATGATTCCCAATATTTCCTTCAGGATTTTTAAGTGTAAAAATACAGACTTTTCACATTTAGTTTCTACTGATTGCTAGATTTTAGTGACTGTTTTGTTGCACTAGGTTTGCAGCTTGTATTTAATGCTTCAGTAAATCCAGGATTTGAATATTTTGCAGCAGGTTCTTATCTTTCCCTTGAGATGAAAATGATAGACCCAGCTGGTATGACAGCTGCCAAATGAAGAGAAACTCAGAGATGGTGAGATTATGTGACTGAAAAGAAAGGAAGCTATTCTTTCCTATTCAATAGTTATTACTCAAGAACTCAACGAATTGGCAATAAATAAAATGGTTTGTATCAGTGTACCTGAATGTTCAATAGATTTAGGTCTTGAATACATACTGCAATAAAAAAAAAATCACGTAATGAAACTGTCAGATTATTGACTTTTCACAATTTTGTAACTCTCACTTTTTTTGCTTTTATTTTTTTTAACCTCAATAAAGAACACTAAGTGTCCTGAAATATTTTTAAATTATAACACACATAAAATAAATATGCAGGTACAGACAATAATATATTTATAACCATCCATATGCTCATCAATCAGATTGATAAGGACATTTGTACAAATGCGCTAGAGATAATCATTTAATCTCTCCTTGGTCACATTCACTTTGTATGGATCTATCCATTCCATTCCCCATCTCCTACACTGTCAGATTCTTATATTTTTCTGGGTGCTGTTACAACCTAGTAAGAGCAGCACCTATCATTGCTTCAAATGCCGTTAAACTTTACACAAACGATAGAATGGGTTCTTGGAACACAGTGTACCTGCATTTTGAAGTCATTTTTATTTAACTAAATTCATTTTTGGGGAGTGGGAGTTGCTGTGGATCAGACCAGGGGAGTTTCGTGACTGACTAAATCACCAGCCATCTACTTCTTTTTGAGGTAGGGGTCACTCTGCGTTGTTAGTTTTAGACTTTAATCTTTCTGTCTCAGCCTCCTGAGTATCTGAAATTTCAGGTGTGAGCCAAGGTGTCAAGAATTATTTTTTAGAATTTCTTACTTAAATACTTTACATACAGAAAAAGATCTATTTTCCTAGGTTGTTCATGTTTTAGTTGTTGCTATATCTTTTATATTATATTTTAAAGTCAGTAAGTACATATATTAACACTCCTATGTATCATAGTTGTAGATTCTCACATTTTAGTTAAAGAGTTAATATGGTTACTGAGAATCTCATCTCTTCCTTTCCAATTCTTAGGTTTTATGCACGTAGTTTCTTTTTTCTACTGGGCTGAGGACTTCAGTTTTAATTTTGAATAGAAGCAACGATAGAAGGTAACCTTTCCTTGTCCCTGAGCTTAATGATTTTTTTACTTATAAACTTTCACTAGTACACATGATGCTAGTTCTTTAGTGTAATATAGATAAATTTCTTCATCAGCTATTGATTTAGTAATACTTACATTTCTTCTTGCATCAGTTTTGGTGAGTTGCTCAGGAAAATTAACTCAATATGACTCTCTATTAACTCAGTATAACTCAAAATCAACTCTCTATGCATTAGAACATATTTACATATATTTAATATAATTTCTTATTGTTGGTGGTTACTGACCTGAGGGCTTTACACAGAGTAGGAAAGTACTCTTATGCCAAGCTATCTCCTAGTGCTTCTTCATAATATCTAAAAGACAACTGTAGTTGAGTCTTACCTCCCTTTTTTGGTTCTGATATTTGTACATACCATTTTTTCTCAACATATTTTCCAGGACATTTATTTATTGTTAATCTCAATTTTATGTGGTTAAGTATTTCAGTTCTTTTTAATTTATTAATATTTTCCTTCACATCTACTATTTATTCCTTTAGTTAACCTTAGGCATAACTTACTTTGAGTAAGAGGATTTAAATATATTTGAGATTTTAAATCTCCTTCTAGGGATTCCTTTAAGTTGGATTCTTCAGTTTTGATGTACTGTATGTTCTTTTTTTCTGATTGTAACTAGTTTGCAACTTCTGTTTTGATTTCTATGTCTTTAAGCCATGACATACTTGGTATCATTATTACTTTTTGTATTACTATTATTAGTTTAATTTTAAAAATGTTAACTGTCATATTTCTTCTTGTGTTTTTTAAAATTGTGTTGTCATCAGGAAACAACCTGTATGATTTTAATATTTTTAATATGTTGGGATTAACTTTAAAAACTAAGACAAGATCATTTTGGTTATGTGCTTAAATAAAAATAATTTAAAATTTCTGTTGGTGAAGTCATAGATTTATGTTCACCTATTAAGTAACAATTTGATAATTTTGCTGTTCATGGAATGGATAATTCTGCTCTTTATAGTATTAATTTAAATTTTGTTGTTCTATTGCTTTTAAATAGATTTGTGTGAAATTAAATAAAGTTCACAATGATTGTGAATGTGTTCATTTTTACTTACACTTAAGAAATTGGGGGCTGGGGATTTAGCTCAGCAGCTTAGGCACCTACCTGGCAAGCACAATGTTGTGAGTTCGATCCCTGGTACCAAAAAAAAAAAAAAAATTTTTTTTTGGATTACATAATTTGAGGTTACATTTTTCAAGTGCATTCCAGCTTATCATTAAAGTTATTTTATTTGATTTTTATCATTATTTGGTACCTGCCTTTATTCCTATCAATTATTCTTATCTTTAGGTTTTTTATTTTGTTTTGTTTTGTTTTGGAGACAGGGTCTCACTGTGTAGTTCAGGATGGCCTGGACTCACTATGTAGCACAGGCTGGCCTCAAACTCACAGTGATCCTACCTCAGCCTCCCAAATTCTGGGATTACAGACTTGTACCACCGTGCCTGGCATTATCTTTAGTTTTTAACACTAACAGAGTCATTAACTTTCTTTTGGCTCAAAATTGTATAATCTACCTTTCAATGACTTTATCTTTAATTTTTTAACCTTTTGGTGAAAAGCAACTTCCATCTAATTTTAAAAATCCAAACATAAAATTGGTTTTTATAACAGGCAATTTTAATTAGTCTATATTTATTTTAATTGATTAATCAGTTTAATTACAAGTCAATATGGATTTTTCAATTTTTATTGCTACCATATCTTTAACAGATTCTAATTTTCAAAAATTTAGTGTTTCAATTTGAATTCTTAAATCCTTTCTTTGTTCTGGAAATTTTCTTCCATTTGTTTTCTTCTTTCCTTTTGTCTTTTGTTTATTTACTTTTTTTTACTTTAAGTATTTTTATTTTAAATTTACTTATAATTTAAAAATATTTAAAAATTCTTCTTTCCATTTTAGTTTTGCCTGTTCTGGGATTCCATCCAGTTGGCTTGTGGAACTTAATAACTGGTCTTTTTGATCCCTACTTTTTCACATATTTTCCCTACATACCAGAAGATGCCCTTGAAGACTTATTAATTGCTATCATTCTCCTTGACTTTCCCAGCTCTCAAACTTAGTGCTGTCTGAACTCTTTATTTATTTTCTCTGATACTGCTTTAATGAAGCTCATTGCCCTGGTTATTGGCAAAGCCAATGCAGGAGTTTAAATCTTTGTTAACCCTGTTACTCACACCTGACATTTTTCTCTCACTGGACTTCTGAACAAACATAAGGTCAACCAATTTTCCTCTTTCCTTTCTTACAATTTTAAAAATTCTTTTCTCACATTTCTCCCACTACCCTCAAGCAATACATATCTGAATTTGTATGGTCATCCACATTCCCCAATGCTTAAAATGGGTCTTTCTATTTTGTCATATTTTTTCTAAAGCAATCACAAATTCTGCTCTGATGGTTTTCTACAATTCAGTGAGTCATCATATTTTTCAGCATTTTCCTTCATTTTTCTTTCTTAATAAAACAGATTAAACACATACAGATGCACAAAACTGTTCTACTAGGCAAAATATATATATTCATAACCATATTAAAATGCCATTCATTTATAAAAAATATCTGTGGCATTGTGGTTCCAGACCAATAAATGCAGGAATTGAAATGATGAATTTTATAATAGCTTTGCTAGAGGTACAAGCATGGAATAATAACAGTAGTAAATGAATTATTTTAATTTACAAACTCATTCTGTTACTTTTTGAAATACTATTTCATATTATAAAAACAGAAACAGTGCACTTCAGATTCGCAAGCTAAGTAACACTGATCTTAAAGATGAAACGAGTAATCATCAGAGTATATCTCATGAATCAGAATGAAGAATTAATTTCATCCATCTTTGAAGGCTGTTCAATGAAAAATGACATACGGTTATATGAATATAACTTTTCTAGACTCTGCAATAACCAGGGTCAATATTTGTTTATATTGGAAAGTGACCTATCTTCAGCTTTGAGACTGTATAATACATATTTCAACACATATTTTAAGATCTGTTCTGCCTGTGGGTTCTGTTGATAAGAGATATAAAGTTAGGAATAAGAAAGTACTGCCGAAAAAAACAGGCACTGCCTTACTCATAACTTATTTCCAGTTTCATTTCAAAGGAAAAGCTATGCAGTCTGTATTCTAAAGGTTATTGCCTCAGCTTTCAGGAATGTTCTTCCTATTGCATTTTCCCCAAAAGCCCAGATGAGTCTCTTACACCTCTTCCCAACCATCACACTATCTCAGGTTGAAGTTTTCATCATCAGGAATTCTCTAAGTGATACTATGTCTTGGTTACTTTTCTCTCGTTGCTGAGACAAAATGCCCGACACCCAAAATGAAGGAAGAAAAGGTTTATTTAGCTCACTGTTTGTGGAGGTTTCAGTCCATAATCAGTTGGTTCCAAGGCAGGGTGACATGGCTGAGGGGCAACACTTCAAGGCAGTAGCCAGAGCAAAAAGGGGGAACAAGCCTCTTCTCCTTCCTTCATATTGTACACAACCTCCCCTCCCCTCCAGGGTGGGTGTAGCACTCAGAAAATCTCTGTGCCCTCCTCTTGCATAGGATGAGGATATTTACAAAGTAAGGATCCTGGCTCCCTGCTGGGTCTCTCAGTTAAACTTCTAAACTTCTCAAGTTGACACAATGTATCAATCATAACATAGTGTATTAGTAATTTTAAAAGAGGATAAAATTCCTGATTAATAGATCCATTGTTATAAGAGTTAACCCCCAAAATTACTTTTTAATGAATTTATCCTGAAGATTTTAAAATGTGAGTGTAGGTTAAAGCCAAAGAAAGAAAGAAATCATTCCGTGTAGTGTAAACAATGTTAAAGAAGAACTCTGAAATGGGTTTTCAGCTACCAATTAATTCTGTTATTTGAATTACTGAAATACATCTTCTCATTTACGCTTTGGCAACTAGCATTGTCAAAGTACAGGACTGAGGAAATAGATCCCTTGTTATGAAGGGCCAGCTGATTACAAATCAAATTTATTTATTTCTTTAAAGTGACTTATAATCTTAGTTATTTGGCATCCATATCTCATTGTCATGACTTCTACATTTCAAGGAAAAATGATCTAAATTTCCAAGTCTAAAACTGGTTGATATGTTCAGAGAAATTGAAAAAAATCCTCTAGAAGGCTAATTAGCTAGTTCTACTCATCTCAGGAATGGAAAGGTTGAGAAAGTCTGACACTCCCTGGCATTTGGAGCCTGGGAATTTTAATATAACCAATGTCGTCATAGGATGCCAAGGTTCAGTGTGTAGCACTGTAAACCAGAATATAATCAAAGCTATGAAATCACAATATTTAGATTGAAGGGAACTAAACTTCCCATTGGAGTCTTTGTTCTCATTAACTGAAGGCCTAGATGGGACAGAAGATTTGGTGGCAATTAAACTGTCTGGATCTGTTTTTTGATCTCCAAAATTTTCTCTGTTTCTGTTTTGGAGAGAGAGGATTCCATAATATGCATGGGAGATACCAAGATGTGTCAGGAAGATCACTGCTCTAGGTGTTCACTGTGGGGGATGGTTTTCTCCCTGAGCCCCCAGCTGACAGTTTCCTCAAGGTTTGCCTAATCTTCAGAGACCCCCCCCC
>RJWT010037192.1:0-13107 GCA_004365215.1 Cuniculus paca | reverse complement strand
GGGCATTTGCCAGAGGCCGGGTCTTTTGTCATTATTAGTTTTAAATAATGGCCAGTCTACACCCGGACAGCAGGAAAAGGCAGAGAAAGAGAGTGTGTGTGGGGGGGGGCAGAGACACAGGCAGGCAGAGACGCAGAGACAGAGACATAGAGAGACAGAGACGCAGAGAGGCAGAGGCAGCGGCAGCGAGGGCGCGCAGGCCGCCGGCTCTCCCCCCGCAGCCCCTTCCCCCCGGCCGGGCCGGCGCCTGCGTGCCGTCCTCCTCCTCCTCGTCCTCCTCCTCCTCCTCGTCCTCCTCCTGCTGCTGCTGCTGCCCCGGGCGACGCGGGTCTGCGCTCGGCAAACCGCTCCGGGGCTGGGGAGTTAAGTTAGTTAGGGTTCTTTTGTACTTCCCAGAAAGAAAAAGAGCAAAACAGAAAGAGGGATCCGGCGCGATCGGCGCGGCGGGGCACAGGCGCGGCCGCCCGCTTGCACAGCCGCCCGCCTGCGCGCACACCCGCCGCTTGCACGCCCGCCCGCCTCGCGCGCTACAGCCCGGCCCGCCCGGCCCGCGTGCGCCGCCGCCCGCCAGCCCGCGCCAGCTCCGCCCCGGCCGCTACCTGCCCGCCGCGCCCGCAGCGCGTCGCCTCCCTCCTGATTGGGCGGCCGCCCCCCAATCGGCGGCGCGCCTGGGCCGGGGGGGATGCATATGCAAAGAGCTGCTGCATATTCATGAGCTCCAATCGGGGCTTTAAGTCCTTGATTAGGAGCGTGCGAGAGCCGGGTCCCCACTGGCCGCGCCTCTGCGCTCGCTCGTCGCCGGGAGCAGCTCGCCGCTAATTGCACGCCGCTCTGTCAGGGAAACTTTGATTTATAGCTGGGGTGCACAAATAATGGTTGCAGGTCGCACATGGATTCGGTAGAACTTTGCCTTCCGGAGTCTTTTTCCCTGCACTACGAGGAAGAGTAGGTACCTTTTCCTTTGCTCGTGCAACTCGCGTGGGGGTGCGCGCGGGGGTGCGCGGCGGCTCTGCACCCGGGCGGGGCGTGCATGCTGGGGCGCTCGCGTGCACCCGCGCCCGTGGGTGTCCGCCTGGCTCCTTTGTGCACGGGGCGACCTCCTAATCCCCTAAGTGGAGAATTGTTCTCCGACTACAGTGTTACCTTACAGGCGCGGCTCGGTGACTGCCACTGACACAGCTGGGTGACAGTCACTTCTTATTCAGGTGCTAAGAATAGGCTTGGGCTTGCAATGCCTACTGAACTGTCAAAAATGCATCTTTTACCAAGGGCCCATTTTCCCAAGGAGAGAGGTTTTAAAATACAATATTCAAAATGATTTGTACTATAGAGTGCCTCTTCTGTATTTGCAGTTTGACAGATATTTTCGGCTCCCTGTCATTTCTGACCGCGCAGAGTTAAGAGGCAGAATTGCACATTTACTAATTCTCCTTCGGAGAACAATTTAAAAAAAAATACTAGCCCTGTGCAATTCAGGGCTGGAATAACGTTATTTGCATGGGTAGCGTTAACTCAGCACTTAACTGGCAAATAAGTCCATTAAGTAACATGAGATTTTCACACATTATAAATATTTAAGGGGGGGTGTGAAGTAGAAACAGCATGACTTTTTAAATCTACCCTTCTGTGCACCGCGCTGAGATTCGCGTTGTCTCGTGTGAGTGGGCCGAGACTATGGAAAAGTACTTTTGTTCTCCTGTGCAGTTAATTCCTGTTGATGAGTATCTCGATGCTCATGGAAATACAGATTTAGAGGATGAAAAAAGCGGAGCAGGGAGCGAGCAGGGGGTAGGGAAGTAAAATTAGACATTCTTGTGTAAATGAGTGGGTCGTAAACTTAATTTCAACCCACTGTTAAGATAAAATATGAGCGGATCACGGGACCTGTCACACGGGTTTATCTCTCTTTCTGTCGCGTCGCTCGCATTGCTTTGCTTTCACGTTACAGTAGCAGCAACTGTTATAATTCTGGAAAGCGTGCTCCCGGCCAACACTTCCCTCTATAGCTGGTGAGGGGAACATGACGTTCTCGTGTGGGAGATGAGGTCCATGTCCACTAGCTGTCCTTCGTGCTGCTCCTTTGTAATTAAGGGAGGCGGAAAGTCGCTGGCTGTCTCAGTGGCTGCCGGGGTACGTCTGTGTGTCTGTGTGTGTGTGTCTATCTATGCACGCTTGCACACACACACACACACACACACACACACAAACGCACGCGCACACAGCCTCGGTGTTAGCCGAGAGATGGATTTAGAAAGCACCGAGAGATCCTAAGGCTGTATTTGGATCAGTTTGAAATACTCCAGGGACGAAAGGACCTTAAAATGCGTGGAAGGAAAAAATGAAAAATAAACAAAGGTAGGACGGACTGCCTACTGGAGCAGGCTCGGAGGTTAGTACACCTGGGGTTGTAGAACTGGGGAATTTAAAATGTCTCCCTGTTAGGAAAAATGACTTATGGACACTCACTCCAATTCTGAACTTTCTCTTGTAAATAAATAAACCCACTGAACTTTAAAAATCCCATCCCCCATTCTTTTTAAAGTAGTTTTCTTGAATTTAACTTCTTATAGCTGATTTGAATAATTAGTTTAGATAAGCCTCTTAAAGGAGATACATTTAAATGAAATCAGGACACATGTCTTTTCGGCATTGGCGCAAGATTCAAACTAGCTTTCTTTTTTGGCTCAATTAAAAGTCATCTTTTAAAAATACAGATTTATTGTCTGGTTGCAATTCTGATGGTTATGTGGTTCACTGGACAGACAGAAAGCTCCAACGCTAAGCAACACATCTGCCTTTCTGTCTCAATTAATAAACCACAGAATTTATACATGCTATTAATATTCATAGTAATTGTGCTGGATTAAACCCCATCACGTGTGTGTATACATGGAAATGAAACCTGACTTATATAGTTTCTGAAGAAAATATTGGACCATTTCTGCCTTGGTAGCTGTGAAAAAGATTCGTACAATTTATTGACCACCATTCAGAAAGCTTAAAATGTTAACCTCTAACTATGTGTTTTTTTGTTTTAGGAAATGTGCCAGCATTTTAAAGAATACAATACTTGAGAGCTTGTTTCACATTTAACAGCAGTAGTAGCTGATAGCATAAATAGATGAAAATAATATATCTGCTCATTTTGACATATGTGTCAGTCTAATCATTGTAAATGAGTGTGCTGATCACACGAATCCCTTTCAACCTCTGATTAAAATGTAACATTGACTACAGGATTATAGAGCGGACTTAATTTTACTGACTGTTTTAACAGTTGTCACAGCTGTTGGAAGAAGGAAAGGCAATTGAAACACTCCAAAACAGACAGGGTGAGGAGGAAGAGGGTACAGTTTAGTAAATTTCAGTCTGATCATTGAAATCTAGACATTGAACATTTGTTAACAGTTTTGTGTTTTAAGATCCCTGCATGGAGCTTTGCGAGTTTTATTTTGTATGATTCACTCTTTCTGTGTCAAGGTTTTGATTTTTTTTTTCTTTTCTCTTGCCTCTTCTTCTGAAAACCTCAACTGAATTGAAATGTAACTAAAGTGGCAATATAACATCAGAATATGGGGGCTAAAATTAGACAGGCAGGAAAAATGTACGTAGGGACAAAAAAGCCTCCAGCAGAGTGGACACTGTCTACTGAGGAAAGGCAGGAGCCTGCCCAACTGATCACTTTGGATGTGATATTATTTGAGGAGTGGGAACGAACAGTTTAAGTTTATTTTCCTAAGAAAGAACACTTGCCTCTCCAGACTTGGGGGCTCGGATCACTTTTCTCCCCGATCCTTCTCTGTAAATCTGCTGGAAACACCTGCAGCCTTAGAGGTGGGTGGTGGAGGTAGTGTTTTCAGATAATTTCTCTGTAAATTACTGGAAGTGACAAGCAGCAGCCATCCGGGGTGAGCGGTCTTCAGCAGGGGCGTCTCGGACGCAAGCTCACTCCTCACATCACCAAATCAAGCAGGGTAATTCTATTTTTCTAAGGATTCCATAACCAGGATACGGATCCCAAACAGTAACTAGTTAAGACAGCTAGGCGATGGGTATTATGTAACGTATGATTTTCTTGTTTGGAGTAAGCGTAGAAGAAGGAAAAAAAAGTGGCCCTGAGTTGCTGGAATAAATGTGGGATGGGAGTGGTAGTGATGGTCACCTGTGTTTCTCCAGCCCTTTGTGTTAGGGTATGTGAGTGTCACCCTGGGCACCATTAGGGGGAACTTTTAAAATCCTCCTTTTGCAGACAGACCTGGAAGACTGCTTTGCATTTTCTGGGAGGAGGCAAGGGCGATGATGCTGGCTGGTTCTTATAGGGATGGTTTCTCATCTTCATGTGTTTATAGCGCTGCCGCTTTATTTACTGAGCCTAGTGTGTTGCAGCGGTAATTAACCCATGTTATTAGCAAAGCCCTTGTGGATATCCATTAATTCTCTTGCATGGATGATCATTTTTTCTAGTTTTTTCCTCCAATAAGGTATCATTGTTCATATATACACACATGTATTGTATACATTAAATTGACAGACTTTGACATGTTTTTTTGATTACGTCTGACTCTTACTATATGTTGACCATCTCCTGAAGAATGGGATTGTAATTCAGTTTTTAAAAATTCTACTAGGAGAAAATAAATTTTCGCGCAGTAAAAAAGACAAGAAACCAAAGGTTAAAAAAAGGAAAATATTGCAGAAATCAGTTTTAACTCCCGATTTCTCAGGTCTTAGAATTTATGATCATTTGTATCTTTGAGGTCCTTTTATTTAGTTAATAACACTTTAGGCATTTTTATAAAGTATTGAGCCAGCAGAAAAACACTTGTGCTTCCTGTGCTGAGAAAAGATAAGGACCATCTCATTAGCCGGGCCATACTTTCGCAATTAATTTTAGATACCTGGTGCTATTCATCAAAAAGGGCAGCTAACTTCTCTATGATTCTATTTAACAATACTTTCACAATACCTCACTCCTGCCAGAATTACAGACAAAGAAGAGATGATTCTTTTGGAAGGGAGGCATTATACTCCGTCTTGAGTCTCAGCCACTTGGGAAAAATTCCTCAACATTTGTTTTAGAACAGTGACTAAACAAAATAATTCTTTGTTTTGCTTTAAAGTGATGTTTAACCCTGAAGATTTCCCTGTGTATTCTTTTAAAAAAAAAATTGAAATACATGTGTATGGTTGATTGCTGATACTTCACATTCAAGTGGCAAATAATAGCAGTGATTTTTATTAAACCAATTACTGCCAGATAAACTTTCCCAAAGCACCTAGCAGGTATTTAGAAAAAGGACAAGGCATTGGAGGCATCACAGTGGAACTTTAAAGTCGTGGCAGTAGCTCTGCTCTGAATTTCGCTCCCTGGCAAATTGGGAGCAGCCAGAGACAATGCAGTATTGATGCATTCTAAGTGCCCAGGAGCCCCGGCCTCGCCAGCTCTCGGGAGAAAATCTTTGATTACATTGGCCCAGTTTGTTCAGTTTTTATCTCTTTTACATCCTCTGGCATTGTATTAAATTGTCATTGTCCTAAAGCGCACGAGATAGAAATGAATCGTCCTTCTCTCGGTGGTCTGACAGTGAAATATTTAGCTTCTCGTTCTCCAGTCGTACTCCTGGGTGTATTTGATAGTGCAGAGAGGGCATCACACAGCTCTGCGGCTTGACATTCCAACTGCGTTTTGTGTATTTTGACATTGATTATTATTCCCATAGCCATGTACATTGGTATACGCTATCTCTTCCATTATCAATCAGTGAGTACACATCTAGTGCTTTAAAATCGAAAGCTGTCGATGAGATGCTCACAGGAGTGTGTTTATGTGCACATGCAGCATGCATGTGAAATACCTGGCGGCCTGGGCAAGGGAGACGTGTAGAATACAGGTACACCGTGCAGACTGCTCATGGCCATTTCTAGCTCCAGGATTATTCAGATCAGTTAGCTGCCAGTTAAACTGCCAGGGATGATTTTAACCTGGAACTAGTATTTCAGAAATTTACCAGGTCAGATTTAAATGACTCCGAAATGACTCCACAGCTACAAATTAGACAAATCACAGGTAACCCAGTAAGTCCATTTGCTTCTGATTTTTTTTAAAATTTAAATGATTTTCATTCATGTATTCAATAGCTAGTGATCATAAATAATTTGTAAAATAGGAAATAGACTATTGATATTAAATGCATAATTGAATGGATTGGGCCTATATCCAAGAAATAAAATTTAAAATAGCTCTTGGCTACATCGTTTCTTATACAATTGGGCCTGACGAATATATCTAAATTCAAAATATGGTAGTTTTCAAATACATCCAAAATGCAGATTTCTTTATTTGCACTGTATAAATATGCCATTTTTTTTTGCTAAAAGCAAGTCTATTAAATTAAATATTATATTTTCATAAAATGCATCAGATTTCAACATTGTTTAATTTAATTCTAGGATATAAGTGTAGAGGTCTTTGATTTTACTTCAGTAAATCTGGGTATTGAAAGAAAACATTTGCACAATTGCTCTTTCTGTTCTTGTAATTTTTGTCCTAACTCATATCCTCTTTTGATTCCCTAGGTTCATTTCCTACTTCTATTTATTTGTGTAACACTTTACAACAGTAACTTCTAGTGTGTGTGTGTGTGTGTGTTTTAATCCTGCTAAGTGTTTTTTTATATCACTCCATCAGATCCAAGTTAGCTGTCTTATTTCTGAGGTTGGTAGGTGACAGTCTTCTGCCTTTTGAAGGTTTTACCTGGTCTTTTTAGTCCTGTTTCACATTCATGCTAGACTAATACTTTCTAAGGTCTAGGAAACCTCAGCTAATAAAGAACAATTTCCATTCAGTGTTTTAGCAGACACATCTTTCCTCACTACTTTTTCTCTCCAAAAGTGCCAGGTATTTCTTTTTCTCTGATTTGAACATTATTTCTCAGTATTTTTTGAATGTATTTCATAATCAAGGATCTCAAAGAGGATTTAGATCTTTTTGTGTCTTATATATATTATTCCTTTTTATGGTTTTTGAAAACAATTTTTAAATGCTTGGAGAAAACTTGCTGTTTATGATTTCATTTCTTCAAATGTTATGCTATTTTAATTTATGACTGAGCATATATATAATATATATATGTATGTATGTATATATGGAACTCACTAAAGCAATGAAAGAGAACATACAGGTTTTTTTTTGTTTGTTTTTTTAAATTAGCTTTTCACTGGTCAATTAAAGTCCACTTCAATTTGCTGGCATAGATCTCAGTGTATTTGACTATGGCTAGGTAACGCACAACTCTAGCTGTTAGAAATGCAACCTAAGGATACCTGGAATTTTTTCCTATAAAATAGTAAATGAAAAGCCCTCACTTTTGGCATTTAAAATCTGTTAAAAACTCACAGGAGGAGGGGTCTACTTTAGATCAGATTCTAAGAAGAGAGCTTAAAAGTGCATCAATCATTTTAATTATAAAAAGCAGCTTGGGTCACATACAGTCTTCTTTGCCTTCTCAGTTTGCTTTGAACGAAATGGAATCACACATTTTCATCATTTTGCTTGGAAGTGCACCTTCTGTGTAATCTGCTTTGGCACCACTTACCTAGCCAAAGAAAACAAATTAATATTGGACGTACCCAGGGCTGTCAGGCCTCCCACAGACGTGTCAACTTAACTTTGCTGTACCATGCACCTTCTCCACAAACAGTTGCTTAAGATGGTACTACACAGAGGAAAAGCTACCACTAAATTCTCAGCTCTATCAGGGATTGGCGGACAGTGGAAGTGGAATGAAATCCAGCTTGCTTGCTAACTTCTCCCTGAGAACTATCTGTAGGCATACAGATAGCATAGATAATAATGAGTTTCACAGAACTGAAGCTCGTTCGAATCTTTCTCCCACCTTGGAAATAAAATGAGATATTCAAAGCAAGTCTCTGGAGTGGTGCAGCTCCATTGCTCTTATCTGAGAAGCAAAAACTCAAAGTGGAGAATCAGAAAGAGCCAGAGCAATCAATCCACTTTTAACAGGAGGGATCTCTCTTTGTTGCACCTTTCATACATTTTTCTGGGAAATAAAAAAAAAAAAACTTACACTTTTTTTGTGTGTAGCTTATTCAATATGCAATAAATAAATAAATAAATCAAAAATTTGTGCACAGTACAGAGACATAAATTCCTTTCTTTTCTCCATGATCAGAAGGACATCTTGGACCATGAGAACTCCTTTTGCATCTCCTCTAGAAACATTTTACTCAGTTTTTATGACTGTTGAGAAATTACACAAAGGGCTTGTGACACAAATAAATCCCCTGTCCTTTTTAATACTCACAATGTGAGTTAAACATTTTAAAATGTATTCTTTACAAGGCAGTTGATACAGAACAATATTTGTAAGAATTTGCTTTGAAAGAATGATAATAGTATTCAGATAGCAAAAATTATGTGCTGAGTTTGCAAAACCAGCAGACCATTTGCAATACTACAGAGGCTGAGATCCATAGTTAAGAAAAGAATTCCATATGTAAGGGTCTTCTTTTGTTGACTGCCCTTTGCCACTATTAATTGCAGATTATTGGAGTGCCAATGTAGCTTCTCTCCCGATGGAAGATAGCCATATGAAATTATATTCATTTTTCCACCGACGGGCAACATTCCTGTAGTGTTTTCTTTACAGTCAGGAATCTGCTAAAACAGATGAGATGGGGGGGATGGGGACAGCACACCTGTAACCAACTGTCCCTGATGAGAGAAAGGGACGAGTGGATGCTTGATGGAAGCGATCTGTCCTAGGAGGAAGTGACCGTATACAGTTGGTGCCGGGTCCTGTGAGATGACAGAAGGGTCCCTTTCACCTGCCTCATCAGTCATGGGAAGGAACCGTCAGCTGAATTGTGCTGCACCCCACACGTGGCCCATCCGTCTTGCTGTCCACTGGCTCGGGGGAGGGGGGCCTGCGGGGCTGGGAGTGCAGGGCTCAGGGCAAGCACGGGCCCCCGCCTCTCTCTCCCTGCCTGGCTTTTCCTTCCGCAGAGGAAGGTGAGGAGCAAGTGGGCACTTGATGCACACAGCTCTGCTGCAGAGACTCGTCTCCAGGGTCAGGGTTTGGGTCACTCAGCTGGATTTCCAGTTTCTCTTCCGTCCTGGGAATGTCACTATTGTCTTTCATGCTCCAAACCCAACCCATGCCTGAGGAGGGTCTCCCAGCTTCCAGGGGCCAGGAACTGGGTTCAGCACTCTTCAGTCCACAAAAATAGAGGACAGATCATGTGTTCAGGTTAATGTGGAGGAGGAATGTTTTTCATAGCATCCTACAGAGCCGTTCAGTTAAGGTGAAAGAAGAAGAAGAAGAGGTTACATTCTCAACTGAATTTTTATTTCTTGATCTCCTTCTGGCGAACAAAACTTTAAAGAGGCGTTATAGGGATTTAATGGTTGGAAAGTCTGTCGCAAAAATGTGGGCACCGTATGTGACAGACAGCCATGCTGTCTCTTTCTCTTGTCTGGGGTTAATGGGGTGAGTTGGGGGACGCTGTCTGCAGTCTTACCCAGCTTGCATCCTGAAGCCTCCTTCTCCACACAAAATGACATTGCCCTCAGCCCCGAGGTGCTCCCTGCACTCCCTCCCCTCCTCAGTTCCAACATACAGTCTTTGAAAATTCCCGCGTCCACCCCTCTGTTCGGGGCGGAGGGGTCATTGTCTTGGGTAGAAAGGGAGGTGCATTTTGTCCTCTTTTGCATCCTCATTTGCTGGGAATTCCAGAGAGGTAGCTTTCAACTCTCCCTATTTGTTTTCCTTTGGCTTCTGTTTGTGGTGCATTCTAGTCCAGTGCTTTTATAGTGTTTTCTTGATTGTTGTCAGTTTGGGACACTCTCTGCTGGCATTTTTGTGAAGTTAATGTCACAGCAGTCAAACCCTTGGCGAGCTGGAATGGGGCTGCACTGTACTGAGGATACGACTTCTATTTGATTGTGTGTAAATACAGTTAGTTAGTTGGGGGTTTATCAGATAGCTTGGCAGAAAGAGAGAGGAGCAGTAGAGACTGTTTTCGGTCGGAGTGCTGTTCATGCACCTGATAAGATTGAGAGAGCTTTTCGAAACGCTGATAGGCTTTGAAAAAGAAAAGCGTAATCACTTCTACTGGCACCAGCTTATCGAGAATGAAGTAAAATGCCAACACTTTTACATTAGCGAAAGTAAATGTTTTAGACAATCCGAGCCCTTTTTTCCTTCAAGTTAAACAGGAGGGGTGCTTTTCGGTGTGCTGGAGTGAATAGAAGGATTTGTTACCTTGACTAAATTACAGGTGCATTTGTGGATAAAGAACCTTCAGGATCAGCAGCAGCGTCTTCGATAAGCAGGTCCATCTACGCCGTCCCCTCTCTGGAGAAATTAAGCGTTGCTTTTAGCCACTCCGGTTCTATTAAACATCATTTCTAATGTCAGAAAATGTGATTCTGTCCTTTGTCACTTGAATCTCCTTGTTTTTCCAGCAGAGAGCGAATCAGAACTAAGGAAGCTGGTGTGCTGTGCGTATGCAGGTTGGGGCACCAGTGAGTTCGTGCTGAACTAGCACAGGCCTGTAAAAAAATCTGCTCTTTGCAGAAAGCAATGAGATGAATTATAAATTCTGGGTGCTTTAATGAGAAGATAAATGTATGTGTCCCAGTGAGTCCATTTTAAAGTGCCTCCTCAGAGGGTGACAGAGAGAGACCGAAAGAGAAAGACAGACAGACAGACAGACAGAGAGAGACAGGTAGACCGACAAGAGAGGATGAGAATATTGGCTTTGCTCTTCAATATAAACCATTAACTTTCTCAGTCCTACCATTTTCTCTTCTTTGTAATTTGACGCCTACAAATAATTTGGCGTATTCAGATTTGATAAATGATAGTGCAAGAGCAGATTGATTGATTTTGGATTACTATTGATTACTCTCAATGAGATCACTGTGACACACTCGAATCAATAGTATTCGATTAAGCGCGGCCCCGGCGGTCTATACCCTCGGCAGCAGGAGGGAATTTGGGAGCAGAATGTTCACAAGCTGATAAATTGACAAAGCGTTCAGCTTTAAATAGCCCTTTGTTCAGCACTAGTTCCTTAAAATATATTTCATTGGAAAGTTCGCTTTTTTGCAACTCGGGGCCTTTCTGTGGAAGAAAGGTCGTAGTTTAAGGTTTATTAAATTTTAACTAAAAACAACTGGGCTCCATTTAGGTGTAAAATCATTTAAGTACTTACTGCAGGCAAACCTTCATGCTTTTGAGCTGTCGCTCAAAGGTTTCATTCTTCTATGAAGATGTCAATTGTAAACATAAAAATGCATCACTGGGAATGGAATGGTTTAAGATTCAAACTGAAATAAAAATTCCTGCCTGGGGAAAGCACTATAATCAAAATAAGGTGGTCTTAAGTTTCTCCCGAGGTGGGCATGCTCGGGAGCGGTGCTGGAGGCGCCTGCAGGTGCCGCGCCTTGATCAAGCACAGCTAGGAGGGTTTTTTTCCTTCTTATCTGAATGTGTGCATCATGCCGCCCATACTGCATGCAAAACCCTAAATATCATTTGATCTGAACAGCAGTGCTGCCGCTCAGGCACTGCAATCTTCCTGTCAGGAGCAAACTTACAAAGTTGTTAAGGAGAAAGCATCGTTTATCTCACATTGCATAGTGTGGCGGAGTTTTTGCTCTCCCCGCAAAGGCAGCTTTGTCACTGGCACTGCACCGAATATCTGAGGGTTCTTACTTGCAAAACCTTGTGGCAAGGGAAATTTTACTCCTAGTATCTGTGTTCTCAAGGCCCCGAGAGGCTGAAGTTCCTTTTATTTATTTTTATTTGTGCTAGGCTGTGCTAGAACCCAGACCCTCAAGCATGCTAGGTAAGGGCTGTACCATTGAGTGACATCCCCAGTCCAGGTCAAGTCTTAAATTTTATTTTTTGGCACTGGGGGTTCAACCCAGGACCTTTGCACTAGACTACACCCCCAGCCTCCCCCCTTTTTTAATTTCAAGATGGGGCAACATTATGAAGTTGCCCGGGATAGGTTTAGTCAAACTCATGACCCTCCTGCCTCAGCCTCCCCGAATACAAGGACTACAGGCATACACCACCCCTGCTCAACTGATTAAAATATACTTAGATAAATTCTCTCACTTTGATATTAAGTTTTCAGAAGAGCCCAAAAAACTAGAGGTGGCTTTCTGAAGGAAAAATCAATATAAAAATCAAGTTTGGAATCATGAAATTACCTGTCAAAAAAACATCAAGCTTTTTTGCATGAAAGGAAGGTAATGGCATTCTAATTCCATTAGGTTGAACTGTATAAAGTTGCGATTTTTGGAGGTCAAAAAAATGGTCAAATATCAGCAATTTCTTCTGATTCAACCCAATAATTGAATTTATTTCTATACTGTTGATATTCCATAATCAAATTGGAAGCGACAACTAGTTTTTGCTTGATGATGGGTTGTGTGGGGTTAGGGGAGGCGTGTGGATCCTGGCCACAGTTAGGGCAAGAGCATGGAGAGACCGCTTTGTGGTGACCGCGGCTTTTCCTTAGATACCAGAGAGCTGCCCCGGGCCGCATCTGGTGCACGCTGAGCAGAGCATGTGTGTGTGCGCGTGTGTGCATGCGTGTGTGTAAGTGACTGCTTCTGAGAGGGGTGTGCATTTTTCACCTGCTGGGGAAAACCTTATAGGAGCTACACAGTGGCCTTGGTCTATCAGGGAACAGTTCTGACCCCCCCAAAAAGGTCACAGTGCCCAGGGTCGTTGCTAAGGAGACCAGGGACAGATGCCAGCACCCCAAATACTGGGTCCTCCCCAGCGTTCCCCGAAGGGCTGCGTGTGCCTCGCCCTCCCAGGGCCCCTGGCATGTTGGCAGCTGCTGTGGCCCACAGAGGGGCTTGGGGAGGTGCAGGAAAGGGGCCCAGGGCCTTGGGGACCCCGGTGTGTGGGCCGGCTCCCAGCTGGCCAGTAGGAACCGTCTGTGCCCTGGCAGGTGCGGCCAGGTAGAGGGAAACTGGGGGCCCGAGGGGGCACAGGAGGGGCTGTGATGCCATCCCAAGAGGACACGCTGGGGGTCACGACAGAACTGGGTGAGTTCCTGTGG
>RJWT010037191.1:0-13106 GCA_004365215.1 Cuniculus paca | reverse complement strand
TTTCTTCAGGGGAGCCACTTTCACAACTGACACTCAACGTCTCCTTTTCTATCTTGATCTTGCTGCTTGTCTTACTGTCCCACGTGTGCTCTTTGGGGGAAAATCAAGCCTCCCTATCCCTTTCTTCCAAATGTTTGTACAGTAGCTTATTTCACCTCTGGTATACAGTTTGCTGCCAACAACCAGTCTGTACCAATTCTCCTTTCCACCCTTAGCCAAACTTATCAAAAAAACAAAAGATTCAAGTCCATGTAATTAGGAATGAAAAGGGTAAAATCACAACGGATCCTGCAGAAATTCAGAAAATCATCAATACCTACATCGAGAACCTGTATGCTACAAATAAGATGGAAAACAGAAGAAATGGACAGAGTCCTAGATACATATGCATCACCAAAGCTGAACCAAGAAGATATAACCAAAAAGGGTGATTACTCCGATTCCCTTCCTGGTGAGCTTGGCCATTCCACAGGAATGTGACAGGAGCTTCGAGGCTTGGAGTAGCCTTGTCCATGTTTCACAGCCTCTCCCTCAAGCTCCGTGAAGGCCTTATCTCTGTCCCAGCTGCCTTAAAGACAGTGTGAGATTGGATGGATTGCTCAGCCGCGATGGCCCTGTGGGATCACAGAGTTCTGGATGTGCGCACTGCAGCACAGGGTGGTCTCTGCGGGGCTTGGGGAGATGACGCTGTCGCTGCGTCAGAAACTTAGGAATGGTACAGCGGGCTGACGGCCCGCCCAAGATCAGGCATTCCAGGTTACTACCTCTTCTTGGCCCACTAACAGCGATTTTCCCCTTTTGTTTGGACCCTTTCTGCTTGTCTCACAGAGCTTATCTTTTCCAGAATCCAAATCTATCTGCAAATGATGGGTCAACAGGGATTCCACCTCTCTCAACTGCTGGAGACTCCAACTACGCCCCTTCTCTGGGCACCCCACTGTATAAAACAAATATTGGTGAACATGAAAAATCAAATAAGCCCTAATACCATTGTAATGGAGGACCTCAATACTTCACTGTGACAAATGGATCAACTAGATGAAAAATCAACAATGAAATATCAGAACTGAAACAAACTTTTGAACAAATGGACTTACTAGATGTCTATAGTGTTCCACCCACAATATCAGAATACGCATTCTCCTCAGCTGCACACGGGACGTTCTCCAAAATAGACCATATATTAGCTCACAGAACATGCTTAAGTAAATGCAAAGGACCTGAAATTATCCCACCCATATTATCAGACCATTGAATAATAAAATTGGAAATTCATGGCAAAAGAAACCACAAGAACTTCATAAACACATGGAAATTAAACAACACTCTACTGAACAACCAATTGGTCACAGATGAAATTAAAGAAGAAATTAGACAATTTCTATAATTAAACTGTGAATGGTTATACTTTTTTTTTTTTTTTTGGTACCGAGGATTGAACTCATGACCTCATGCTTGCCAAACAGGCACTTGTGCCACTGAGCTAAACCCCTGGTCCGACAGTTTCTATAATTAAATGATAACACCAATACAACATATTGGAACTTATGGCCACAATGAAAGCAGTCGTATGAGGGAAATTTATAGCAGAGAATATTCATATCAGGAAAACAGAGCAAGTTCAAATAAACAACCTAATGTTGAACCTCAAGCTGCTAGAAAAAGAAGAGCAAGTCAAGTCCAAAGTTCATATGAGGGAAGAAATTATAAAGATCACAACTGAAATTAATGCAATGGAGATTAAGAAGACAATACAAAGAATCAATGAATTGAAGAGTTGGTTCTTTGAAAGAGTAAATAAAACTGGCAAACCCTTAGCCAACTTTATCAAAAAACGAAAGATTCAAATCCATGTAAATAGGAATGAAAAGGATAAAATCACAACAGATCCTGCAGAAATTCAGAAAATCAATACCTACGTCGAGAACTTGTATTCTACAAATAAGATGGAAAACAGAAGAAATGGACAGATTCCTAGATACATATGCATTACCAAAACTGAATCAAGGAAATATAAAAATTCTAAACAAACCAATACCAGTCAATGAAATTGAAGATGTAATTTAAAACGTACCAACAAAGAAAAGCCCAGGCCCTGACGGATTCACTGCTGATTTATATAGGAAATTTAGAGAAGACCTAACACCATTACTTCTCAACCTGTTTAATGAAATGGAAAGGGAAGCAACACTCCCAAATTCATCCCTGGAAGCAAGCATTACCCTGATACCAAAACCAGAAAAGGACCCAACTAAGAAAGAGAATTACAAGCTAATCTTCCTAATGAACGTAGATGCAAAAATCTTCAGTAAGACACTGGCAAACAGACTGCAGCAAATCGTCAAAAAGATTAGACACCATGACCAAATAGGACTCATCCCAGGGACGAATGATTCAACATATGCAAATCAATAAATGCAGTACATAGCAGGCCAGGGATCTAGCTCAGCGGCCTAAGCACCTGCCTGGCAAGTGCAGGGTCATGAGTTCAATCCCCGGTGCTGCAAAAAAAATAAATAAATAAAAATAAAATAAATGCAATACACTATATTAACAGAGCCAAAGACAAAAAATGACATGATCATTTCAATAAATGCAGAAAAAGCATTTAACAAAGTCCAACATCCATTCATGATTTAAAAAAAAAAAAACTACAGAAAACTGGAATACAAGGTCTTTATTTCAATCCAATAAAGGTCATCTATGACAAACCAACAACCAACAACATACTAAATGGACAAAAACTTTAAACTTTCACTCTAAAATTAGGAACAAGACAAGGATGTCCACTATTACCACTTTTATTCAATATTGTTCTGAAAACATGAACCAGAGTAATTATACAAGAGAAAGAAATGAGAGGAATAAGGACAAAAAAGGAAGAAGTTAAATTATCATTATTTACAAATGTTATGATAGTCTACATAAAAGACCCCAAAAACTCTTGGTGTGGTGGCACATGCCAGTAATCCCAGCACTTGGGAGGTTGAGGCAGGAGGACTGTGTAAGTTTGAGGCCAGCATAGGCTACAGAGTGAGACTCTGTCTAAAAAAAAATGCTCAGTCTTTCAACCTTATAGCCAGTCCCAACTCACCCAATCCACCCACACCCAAACTCCATTTTGGATCATTAAATTCACCCAATTCTTTCTCCAGCCCTTAAATTAGGCTAAGCATTCTAGAATCCCTTATGGGCAGGAACAAGGCAACTCTCAGGAAACAACTTCAAAAGAAGAGACCACCAGGGGGGCACGAAACTACACCGTCGTATTCACACAATAAAGTCTGTTAATTGACATTATTTTATTTGATCAAATACTGAAACTGGGGATAGCAAATAATTTGGTTAAAGTATTAGGGCCAAAATAAAATAAATGTAATTTAAAATAATCCCATCTAAGACTGTGGCTTTTATGTAGCACATTTTATACTATTGACTCATATTTGATTGTGGAAAAAGATATGTCTTAATTAACCTTACCTCTTATATCTCCAAGGACTTTGAGCTCTGCTAGGCCAAGTGATTGTTTGTTCTAGAGGAAGTCTCGCTAAAGCATAGTGTAAAAGGAAATGAAAGCAGGACCTTAGTCCCAGTGGAATGCTGCTGGGACAGCATGAGATGCTTTGCTAAAATATGTCCAAAAGAATGGTAAACATGAAGGCCAGACATAGCCAAAGATGGTCCCTGGGATAGTTAAACAATTAAGTTCTCACTTATCTCATACTTTACCCCTCCCATTTCCTATTTTTACTTTTTGTAAAGAAAAGACTTTAAACTGGGCTTGGTGGTGCACTCCTGTAATCCCAGCACTCGGGAGGCTGAGGCAGGAGGATCGTTGCAAATTTGAGACCAGCCTGGGCCACGAAGTGAGCCCAGGGCTGGGAATTTAGCTCAGTGGTGTAAGCACCTGCCTGGCAAGCACAAGGGTGTGAGTTCGATCCCGGGTACCAAAAACAAAACAAACAAACAAACAAACAAAAAGTGAGCCCAAGGCCAGCCCGAACTGCATGAGACCCTGTCTCAAAAAGACAAAAAAAAAAAGACTTTAATAGCCAGAAAAAGCTACCATCGAGGCTTCAGTCCTAGAGACTGTGACTCCTGATGCCATAATTTGTCTCTCTTGTTTTTATCTGCTGCACCTCATTTTCAGGACCTGTCACCTCATAGAAACCAATGTTTGGTGAATTCTCTGAGGTGTCTCTCCTACATTATGATTACATATCCTCACCCAACTGAAATCACACAGTAATGTGACTCATTTTGACCAGTGGAATGTGAATGAACAGGATATATGTCAACTTCCTGGGAGGAGTTTTGAAAGCCAGTGGTTCACTGTGTCCTCTTTCCTCTCTGCCATGATGACCAATTGATCCACTGTGGCATGGCTGAGAAATAAATCTCTGTGGTTGTAAGTCCCTGGAATTTAGGGGGCATTTCTTACTACTAATAATTAGCCTATCCTATTATTTCATCACAATTCCGTCCTCAAAAATGTAAGTCAACAACAGCAGAGAAACAGTTTACTGGTCTGGAGCCACGGGAGATATTCCTATTGCTCTACAAAGGCCAGAGATTTTCCAAAAGAATCTTGGGCATGCGTACCAATGTCTCGACAGAAAACTAGAAACCTGAGCAATGAACAGATACTTACACTCAGCTAGCATTATAAATGCACACATTTAGCTAGTTTGTAATGATTGATTTTATTATAAATACTTCATGTTTGAAAGGAAATTATAAATGATAATTCCATTATACATAATGATAAATTTCATTATTTTTTGGTATAAATTCCATTATCTATAAAATAATATTTGAAGTGAAGGCTTTTATTCTTTTTTAATGCTCTGTTCACTTGAAAGAGAATGTCTACAAAAAGAAAACCCACACGATCACAATCCCAAGGAAAATGATTCCATAACTTCATGAATTTACTAGATATTTGTTCTAGAGATTATGGTTAGAAGGTACTTTGGAAACCACTGTTAAATAACTGAATCTCTACTATAACAGACAGAAATGGTTAGTCCTCATTCTCGAGTTGCATTTGTCCCTTTCAAATATTAGTCAAGAAATTTTGAGATGCTCATCACAGTCACGACTCTACAGAAACTACTTCAGCTATACTTTCAGACGAAGAAACTGGTTGGGCTATTCTTTGAGTACCTATGTTCTATTTCATATTTCCTTGCAACCCTTTTGCAGTTTGTACTTGACCAAGGGCAGCTAAGCTACCTAAGTGGGTGACAAATGGTTATTAAGACAACAGGATTCTTTGTAATTCTGGCAATCAGAACTGAGAAACATGAAGTTAGTTTGCAGTGAGAAAAGTGAGGGAAGTGCCCAAAAGGAAGTAGAGATCAAGAGAAAAGTTGAATTGTGTTAGGGCAAATACCACCCAAAAGTCTCCAAACTCTGTAACTGAGGGATTACCAAAATAACCTGGTCTCTGAGAAGGATCCTGTGACTTCTATCTCCATGAGATTTAGCTATTCCAAGATTTCTGTGGGATTCTTACCTCTCTTGTGACTCATACAGCCTGGAACCAACTGCCGCTACTTGAGAGGGCTTGAATAAGTCTTTACTGCTAATGCATGTACATGTATCTACGAGGGACATGGTCCATGACTCTCCAGTTGATGCCTGAATACCAGTATGATTTTTTCCTATGCATACATACTGTGAGAAAGATCATCTACTATTCTGAAAGATCATCTATTATGCACAGTGAGAGACTAACAACAGTAATAGAACAACTATATTATGCTATAAAAAAGTTAGTGAATGTGGTCTCTCAAATACTGTATGTTCTCACCCTTCTTGTGATGTGAGATGATTTACAATGCCTACATGATGAGGGGAAGTGAGGTGGATGACTAAGCTCTTGTCACACCTTTTGGCTGTAACTTGCAGTATGAGGTGTGACAGCAAAACCAGCATGAATTTTTCCTTCTTTATAATTTCATGGAGAGAAAATTTGTCTTTACTATAGATCTCAGCGACTCAACATATGATTTTTCTTTCCTTACTAACCAAGAACTTTCATCTTTTTACTTAAAGGAAACACTGTGAAAACTTGCAGGCATATTAAAATTGTTGCGATCACTACTCTTGGGCTTTACAGCATTTATTTATTTATTTATTTATTTATTTATTTATTTTTGAGACAGGGTCCCACTACATATTCTAGGCTGACCTTGAACTCACTATGTAACCCGAGCTGGCCTCAAACTCACAGTGATCCTCCTACCTCAGCCTCCCAAGTATTCAGATTACAAGTGTGCATCACCTGGTTTAGGGCCATTATTAAGTAAAAGAAAGCACAAGCACTGTGATTATCAGTCAATTTAATAATTGAGACAGCTGCTGAAATTGAGGAAAAGGGTAAATAAATCCTGCTTCACTCGCTCTTAGTTACTTACTTTTACTTGACTTTTGAAATCACTACCTTTGGAGGTTACCCAGTTGACCCATGTAATCCCCTACTATAACCCTCTATGATGATAACCATTGCCTGCCTAGTGTACATTTCAGGGATCTGAAGGCCGTTTTTGTCTGGACCACTAACTCTTTAGTTGAGCCTTAACAGGTATTAATATTGATACTTTAACCTCAGAAGGCCCAAAACTACCCTCAGATTGCTGACACTGCCATTTTCCAGACATGCACCTATGAAGAGCTGGAAAGCTTCATTACTCATGTGCAGACTTCTGGTTGCTTCACTTTCAATCTGCTTTCCCCACACCTTAAACCACCTTGCTTCCTTATCCCATGAATAACCCTCAGCTTCACCGCTGAGCAGGCCTGGGAGGGCGATTTCAGACATGGGTTTCCCCTTCACACGCTTCCGTCCTGGGACACTCTCTTCATACTGTGCAGCAGGCAGAACAAGCCTGGTTCGGTGACTTGGCTAAGCGACCAAGGGCAGTTAGCATATGCTGGACAAGGGGATGACTCATGTCTTGGCTGAGATGGAGCAGGAAAGCGTGATTTTTGTCATGCTACTCAGAATGATGCACAATCTTAAAACTGGTGAATCTTTTATTTCTGGAATTTTCCATGTAACATTTTTAGACCAAGGTCAAGCAGGGGTAACTGAAACTCTATAGAAAGTGTAACCATAGATCATGAAACTGTGGGTAAGAGTGGACTACTGGGTTCAGCTGCAAACACTGGTCTGCCAGAAAAGGGAAGAATAACCCCAAAAGCCATTTATCAACCTTCAGGGCTGTCAATCCTTCCACAGGTGTGGGGGCAGGATTTTCTCCCAGGTTTCAGAGGGCAGGGCCTACAGGGAGCTGCAGAGGTAACAGAATACAAGCCGTTTATCTGGGCAGTTTACCATTTAGAGATGGTGTCATAAAATGGTGGGACAGGGACCCAGCCATTTCATTGGGGGTACTTCAAAACATCACTGTGAGGTTTTTCACCTAAGACCTTTTTTTTTTTTTTTAAGACAAGGTCCTGCTATGTAATTCAAGCTGGCCTTCAGCTTACTTTATAGTCAAGGCTGGCCTTGAACTCACAGCACTCCCTGCTTTAACCTCTCCAAGTGCTGGGATTACAGGCGTATGCCACCACGCCTGGCTTGTTTTGTTTCCTTGAGACAGGGTCTCACTATATACCCCAGGCTGGTCTTGAACTCATGATCTTCCTGCCTCAGCCTCCCAAGTGCAGAGATTACAAGTGTGGGCCACCACATCCAACTTCACCTGAGGCCTTTTATCTAGAGAAAAATCTTTCTGGGTGTTCACATGGCTCTGAGGTTTCTGAGCACAGAGACGGGGACAAGGGCTCATCTCCCTCCGTTTTTCAGTACTTTTCATTTAATCTATTTTTTGAGTGATCTGGTGCTGAATTTGAAGCCCCTCTTGTTCAAATTCTCTACCAGTGGCACCTTCTGTCTCACAAAATCGGGGGTAGTCATTCAGCTACTTGGCCTAAGGAAGCTGGCTGGAACCTAGAAGTCTAATTGTTCCGTATGGATAGGTTTTCGGTCAGTCCTTCGGGGTTCTCTTCCTCTTCGTTTCCTCAGCCCCCTACAATGGGAAGTGGTGCTTCCCATTTCCAAGTCTTCCTGGGGCTCTGAAGTTTAAATTGTTTTACTTTCACATTCCTTTCCTTTCCTTTTTCCAGCAAGAACACACTAACATCTCTTGTCATTCACTGCTCTTTCTCACCCCCTTCTCTCCCAGGGTTTTTGTATTTTCTCAAAGGAAGATAAACACAACGTTTAATCACTTATGTTCAAGCAAAAGCTACTTTGTAGGATATTAGTTTTCAAAATCATGGATTCTTTTAAAATCAGTGGATGCAGTTATGAAACACTTAAGTGATATAAAAATATTCAGGATATATTCTTTTGTTTCTTCTCAATACGTTACGGTGTACCTCTGAATCCCCTCCTGCCCCCAGCGCCTCAGCAGCACACGGTGAAGGAACAGTAGCTCTTAGGTGGGCCTGCTCGGAAGAGGGAGGCCACCGGGGTGTGGCCGGGAAGGCTGTGGCTCCCCTGCAGGCTCCTCCCTTCACGTCCTCTGCCTCCCCCACCCTGAGAGGAGCCGCTTTTCCGGGCGGCAGGCCCTTCCACCGCCTGCTGCTGCTGCTGCGGAGCCAGCAGACTGGACTCAAGCAGATTAGGAGGGGGCAAAGCCGGCTGGGGAGCAGGTGGCAGATGGCCTAACCTCACGCTGTAGGGTGAGCTTAACCAGGCCGGTGCCTCCCAGAAGAAAAAGGGAAGGTGTTGGCCTCTTGGTCTCCAAAGTCTCCAGCTCCTAACAGTCTCAGCGCTTCCGCTGTCCACCGGGGTCTTCAGTCCGGGAATATTTAGGGCAGTGGGTCCCTCTGTGCCCTTAGCGATCTGACCGCGGCTGACCCTAACTTTCCGTCTGTACCTCGCCTTTCCCCTCGACCTCCATCCACAGGCCCGCCCTGCGCCTGGCCTCGGAGGAAAGCTTTACACCTGCAGCCGGGGACTTCACCGTGCAAAGATTTACCCGCGCCCTTCCTTCTCAACGCCTTGCTTACTTCCCCAGCTCCGCCCAGTTCCACAAGCCCGCTAGGAGTGGGGGCGAGGGGCCAGGGGCGGGATCGCCTCTGCGCACGCGCAAAACTCCGCCCTATCAGAGCTGTCAGAAAACCCAAGGGCCAATCAGAGTGCGCCTAGCTCCACGCCCCTGGCCTGGCGGGCCTCGGTCCTCCTTTCCGCAAGGCCTTGGGAGCACAATAGCTTGTCAACTAGGTCGGCCCGTAGGAACGGCCTTCCTAGGGACCTGTGTGAGGGAGGAGTGGGAAACGCTGTTTTTGTTTTACCCTTGGGTCTCCCCTGCCCATTTTAGGATAGAAATGGCCCTAGACTGCGCTCGGATTAACGGAGAGGTGTAATTCGGTTTTCTTTTTTAAAAGACCGTTTCCTCCTTGTGGGGTCATCAGGGGACCCTCCGTGGCCCAGAATTCCCCGGGCGGCGTGTCATGTCGGACGTGTTTCCGGTCGCCAGTGCCCCGGATCGGCGGGGCGAGGCGTGAGCTTCCGGAAGCCCCCTTCATCTTGCCGCCGCCGCGCTGGAGGCTTCATCCTGTGCCCAATGTTTTTCTCCGCTAATTAATAGAAATTAATAGTTCCTTGGTATTCCTGATTGTAGAATATTGCTTTTCAAAAATCTCTATTTCTTGTCAGAGGAGTAGAGCAAACTACATAAAAAATATGCAAAAGAAACCCACAACTCGCCCCCTCAGGAATTACTTTACAAATAGTGTTTTCATATACCCAAAAGGTTTTGGTTGAAGCCGGTTATCTCTCAGTAATATCTGTGTCTTTCCAGGTAAATTAAATAGGTTATAAACATACTTAAATTTTTATTAGCCATGGTTGACCAAATCATGAATTTAAGGTGTGCAACATGTTTTGCGATACGTGTATCTTGTGATTATTACAATAAAGCTATTAGCATATCCATTACCTTACATATTCATAGCAATTCTTATAGTAAATTCCTTTACTAAGGAATATTTATGATTATTTTTTAAAATTTTACTTTAGGTTTTTTGAGACCGTCTCACTGTCCTTCTGGCTGGTTTTGAACTCACTGTGTAACCTAGGCTGGCCTCGAAATCCGAGTGCTGGAATTAACAGGCATGCACCTCCACGCCCAGCTTTAGAAACATTTTGTAATAGCACAAGTCAAAAAGTAATTTTAATGGCTATATAGGTATAATAACTTGTTCAGCTAACCCCTAATTAGTAGAGTGTGAAAGTATTTTGTTTTTTACTTTTACACGCAATGCTAGGTACATATTCAAACATCCTTTCCCATATTATTTCCTTACAATAAATTCACAGAAATATAATTACTGGATTAATAGATAAACATATTTGTAAGATTCTGAATGTTAACAGACTTTCCCTGGAAATGTATTTATTTATTTACTATGTGTTTAATGTGTATTTATTATGTATTGTATTTATTATGTGTGTATGTATATATTATATTTTCCATCAACAAGAGCTTGATAATGTGGTGTCTGAATTTCCTTGCTAATTTTGGGTATTATCAGTCTTCATGATCATCTCTTTAAAAGGGTCTGGTAGCATTTTCTTCACAATTCTTGTTTAGTTCACTCATACATATATTTTAGGTGTTTCTGTTTTATGCTTTTCTCTTTAAAATGATAATATGTTTGTCTGTTCTCTTTACATCTTAATCTACGAAAATTCTTTCATCTGTTGAGACTGCCAAATGTCACTGACTTGTAAATGTGACACCAGTCTTTGAGAGGCATTCCAAAATAATGTTTCCCATTAGACATATTTTTTTAGTCTATAACTTTAGTTGTTCTGGTGATGACTCATATGAGGATGACAGTGATTCATCTGATTTCAGTGAGCCACAAGGATCCCAAAGAAGTACAGAATTCCCTATAATCTGATGTTTTAAAAAGTAAGTCTTGCATATGAATAGGAACATGTGGTTTCCAACAGGTTTAGCTGATATTAAAACATAGGATGAAGAAAACTACTTTCAATGAAGCTAATTTTCAGATAAAAGAAAATAATAGGCAGGATTTGAATAAATATTTGGAGTACAGTAGACACAAAAATAGAGACTAAAGGAAATCGATGATTCACTCAATGTAGGCACATAGTTCTTTATCCAACTCCTTTCTTGCCACATGTGTTGAAGAACTCAGAATTGCTAGGATTTTAAGACTATAATGCATCTGCCATATACTCTGTAACACCCTAGCAGAATCTGGAGCACTACTTGTAATCAAACATATTAACTCTTAAGTAGGATTAAATAAAGGCTAGAAATAATCACAAATGGCCAATGATACAATCATTAGGCTAGATTTTGTCACGAATTTGCCATGAACTTATGAAAAACTTTCAAGTTTCTAGTGCATTGGGGGTTGGGGGATTTTAGATACAGTGATGGTCTGTAGACCTGTGCAGGCAAATTATGTTCGAATTTCATCATTTGGCCAGCTCTGGGAATTGACTGAAGAGTATTTCGAAGTCCTGGCTGTGTTAGATAGTCTTGTGGTTTGGAGTGTTTAGTCTGAAGGCAAAGAGTACAATTTTAGAAGAACAAAATACAGACTTTGAAGTATTTATTGAAAAGGTAATGGATAATGTATCTTATCAACTCACATTCCTGACCTTTGTAGTCATTATTTCAGTGTGGTGTTTTGGTTGTAAAGAATTTCAATAAATATCGAAACTTCCTAACAAGTCTTAGTATAAAAACCTTTGTTGTATTTACCCTTAAACCTTGCCTGTATGACTCCATTCTTCATTTCGAGCACACAGAAGCATGTGTTTCTAAATATCCTATGGTTGTACAGGTGTTATTTAAGTCTAAAGTGTCAAAATTAGGGAACTTATTCAGTCATATAAATTGGGTGACTTCTCTGGGTTAGACTCTGAGCGCAAGGTGCAGAGGGTACAGTCTGGTGGGTGCAAAACACAAATAGTGGTTACAGTACCCAGTAATGAATGATGTGATGGGGTGAGTATAGTGTGCCCTGGACCACTGTGTTCTGGTGTGAGGGAAGAACTGAAAGTTTAAATCAGGCAGGTGAAGACAGCGGGATTTAACATTATTCTAAGGTAGTAATTTTCAAAGTGTGGTCCATGGACCAGTGGCACCAGTATCATCAGAGAACTAATCAGAAATGCCCTAGGCCAAGTGAGTCAAAAGCTCTGGTGATAGCCCTCAGCTCCATCATCCAGGTGGTTCTGGTGCACGTTAAAGTTTATGAACCACTGCTCTAAATAGCCAATCTGAAAAAATCATACAGTAGACAATGTTGCCATAAAAGGCAAGCTATGTGAATGACAGCGAATGAAGTGGTTGTGAAAATGAAAGACGAGGTTATAAATGTAAGCATGTTTAAATTAGAGTCTGATCGATCATGTTAAAGACTTTAAACTTCATTCAGTAAATATATTTTCCTGTCTCATAAGTACAATACACAAGACAGAATTCTTGCTCTCATGGAACTTGGCTTAAGCAAGTACATATGTCAGATGGTTAAAAAAAATACTATGATGCAACAACTTGGATGCCAACAAAAGAAAATTACGCCGAATGAAAAGAGGCAATACCAAGAGGTTACTTCTGTATGATTCCACTTACGTAACATCCTTGAAATCTCAGAACTAGAGATGGGTAACAAGTTAGTGGTTGCTGAGGTTAAGGAGAGGTTGGGAGTTGGAGGAAAGCGAGTGTAGTAATAATGCACAGTGCTATTGAATCTTGGGTGTTCCCAGTGCTCGTGAGTTAAACCCCAGCTTGGTGTGATTGGGAGGTGGTGGAAACTTTAAGAGGTGGGCTTGGTGCAAGATCTGCCAGCCATTGTGGGAGCCTTGTCTCTTCCAGTCGATGCGTCTCATCTAGCGCTGCCTCACCACAAGCACAAAAGCAGTAGGATCAGGTACTCATGAGGCTGAGCTAGGAGGATCACTTGAGCCCAGCCAGGAGTTTAGGCAATATAGTGTGACCCTGTCTCAGAAGGAGAAGGAGAAGGAAGAAGGAGGGAGAAGAGGAGAGGAAAGAGAAGGAGAAGAAATGAGTCCATCATCTACTCCCAGAACCATGCTAAAC
>RJWT010037190.1:0-13105 GCA_004365215.1 Cuniculus paca | reverse complement strand
CACTCTCCTGCTTGCTGAGGTCACAGGAGCTGCCAGTGCTGGTCGTGTGCAATTTCGTGGCTGGAATGAAAAATCCACCAGTCGTGACTGTTCGACCGAAATTTCCTTTGGTTTCTTTCCCTAGTGAAAAAGAACAGGTACGTTGGTCAGCAGCCGAGATAGGCCAGGCCCACAGCACGGGCCCCCGGGAAGGGCAGGCGCAGGGCGTCTGAATGCTGGAAGGGTGCGGTGCTCTCCTAAGCGCACGGGCAGCCTAATGAAGGTGGAAGCGCAGCATTTGGTTGGCAAAGCAGAAAGCGGTTTCTCATGTGCACAGGATTTTGGGCCGATGGGTAAAGAAACACTGCTTTTGTGCTGTGTGTCAGTTTTAACCATTGCAGGGAGAGCACCTACCAAGCATTAAATATAGACGGTGAAGAAAACAGACGGATGGGCCACTGCAAAATGGTATTTGCTCAAAATGAAGAAAACAAAAAGAGCAAAGTAACAGAATCTTGCTTATTTTAAAACCTTAAAGCCTACTGTGGTATGTGTTCTCCGTCTGGCAGATCCAGACAGGGTTTGATTTCCCATCAAGAAAACCAAAGTTATTCTCACTTAGACCTTTTCTTCCTTTTCCCTTGCTTCATTCTGTTGATTCAGAGAATGAGAAACCAGGAATTCGAATTAACTAAGTGTTAGAAAGCATGGTAGTGAGAAGCAAGTCCTTGACTGACTTAGAAGTGAAGGTGAAGAGGAGGGAATGAGCAGGCTGAAAGAGGCCGTGTAAGTTGCTAGGAATCTGGCAGCATCTTACATGCATCTTACTAACACCATATTTAAAATTCTTTATCTCCTTTAACATATAAGGAAGCTGAGACAAAGTTTAGATGACCCGCGCGGCATCCATGTAGGTCACGGACACCAAATCTTGGCACATTAAACCCTGCAAGAACTTTCCCAAGAGGCTTCACAACCAAAGCAAATGGATGAATATAAATGGGAGAAAAATTCTAAAAGTATCAAGACAGCTTAAAAGCACCTCGCTGAGTATCTTACAGGTTTAGAAATTTTTTTTTTTTTTTTTTTTTTTGCGGCACCGGGGATTGAACTCACGACCTTGCGCTTGCCGGGCACGCGCTTAGACCGCTGAGCTAGATCCCCAGCCCTGTTTTTGAGACAGGGTCTCACTATGCTGTTCAGGCTGGCCTTGAGCTCACTTTGTAGCCTAGGCTGGTCTTGAACTCACAATGATCTGCCTATCTCAGCCTCCCGAGTGCTGGGATTACAGGTGTGAGCCACCACGCCTGGCAGGTTTAGAAATGTTTAAAAAATTATTTTCATTAGTACGTTTGCAGTACATAATTTTTTAAAAAGTTGTTCTAAATATTTCCTGTATTGTCTCAGACTGCCTCATTTATCAAAGAGAAAAATGTCTCATATTTAAGGGATTAGAAAGCCATGGAATAAATACACAAGGAGTGATCAAAACATACAGTGAATGTTTAAAATGTGCCAAAAAATTATTAATAGTAAAAGATACTTTGCCACCCCCACCCCCACCCCAAAATACTCTCCCCAGCTTTGAACATACTGTCCCATTTTTCTTGCCACTTCCTTATGTAGTTCTGGAAGTCCTTTCTCATGAATATCTTTTTGAGGCTTGATCAGAAATACAGTGACTTCCATGGCTAAGTATCATCCAACCGGAAAGCAGACTCATGAAAACTGTGGAGTGTCATAACCCACCTTACTCACTGGATCTGGCACCATGTCATTTCTGGCTTTTCCCCAAAGTCAAAATGACCAGAAAGGTAAACATTTCAATTGGATTCAGGACATCCAAATGCCAGGACAGTGTAACGGAAGACACTCACGGAGAAGGAATTCCGGAACTGCTTCAGAAAGCAGCAAGGATGATGGGGTAAGTCTGTTTGAAGCAAGTGGGAGGATTTTGAAAAGGGCTAATGACAACATGATTTTTACGGCAATTGATTTTTAATATTTAAACAGTCACCGAAGTTTTTTAGCAGGCCTCGTAAGAGAGTTCGAATAGTGCATTCAGGGAAGCCCTTTACCCTGTAACTTGTTGGTTGCTTAACAAATGCTTTGCAAGAAGAGAGAGATGCAGACAAGTCAGCCGTTAACGCAAGAGTAGTGAGTACAGACATGCTGGCGTGTTGTTCTGATGAGGGCGGCTACAGCATGTGCAGCTGTGCACGCGCCTATGCCAACAAAGGAAACCACCGACTACGCGCACCTGACACACAGTGGGTGCCTAACCCATGTTTACTGACCAATAAAAACTATGAGGTAACTGGGGAAGACCACGAGGTAGAAACCAGTGCTTGGCTCTTGCTGTGCAAGCTTTTCGTTTGCAGGAGCTGATCTGTTACCTGTAGGCTCAGGTTTCAACGGAAAGGAACCCTGGCTCCAGGCTGTGGTTAGAAGAAGGCGGTACAGTAAGGGAAGTTATGGCAAGCGCTATGAGAAACCTTCGGTTTGGGGGAGGTCTGGGGAGAAACTGGGACTGGATGATCACGTGTGAGTGTGACTGGTAATTGTGGGGTGAGCTCCGGTCCCCCAGTTGTAGTGCCCAGTTCAGAAACTAGAAAGCCTCACCTTCCACAGGCACTGAACAGAGTGAGTCCATGCTCTTAGCTGGTCGGATAGTAGCCTTTTCCACTAAAGACAAAAGAGAAAATATCCCCGATGAATGCATATGAAGAGTTAGCATTCAGAATAATAGGTCAGGCTGTAAGCATACAAGAGAAATTTCTTTAGAAAAGTTTTTCAAGCATTTATAATAATGCATCCCTTTCAAAGCATTCATATTCATTCTCTCTTTCTCTGTCTCTGTCTCTGTCTCTCTCTCTTTCTCTCTGCCTCTTGATCTTGCTGCATAGTCCAGCCTGGCCTTTAACTCAGCATCTTCCTGCTTCAGTCTCCTGAGGGCTGGGAGGCTTACACATGTGTTCACTGCAGCATCCTGCTGTTTCTGCATTCTTAAAGAGTGTGACCTTTTAAAAGCAGGGCAATGATACATCAAGGCTTTATCAAAATTTTACAGATAAAGGTAGATTTCAATTTTGTTCAATACCTATGAGTAAGTGAGGAGTCCTGGGTCCAGTTTTTTAAAAAATTTTTGGGTGTGCATCCTTTTTGAGACAGGGTTTCATTATGCAGTTCAAGCTGGCCTTGAGCTCACTTTGTAGCCCAGGCTGGTCTCAAACTCACAATGATCCTCCTGCTTCAGCCTCCCAAGTGTTGGGATTACAGGTGTGCACCACTTGTTTGAAGCCGATTCGATTGCATAAAAAATATACAAGGATGAGTCCATGGGGCCCCACACAGGTGAGAGAGCAGTATTTGTGGCTGTGGCCATCTATCAGTGCTCAGGAATTAGGTGCAACAGGTTAGAGGGCCTCGAGGAACCAGAATCCCTTTTCTCCTCATGTCCATACATTTCTTCTCTTTGAAGTGTGTAGCTGGCTGTTTCTCCAATAATCTCACCCACCAATCTCACCCTGCTCCAGATCCCAAGCAAATGAAACCTATTTTGAGTATCTGCTATATGCATGGAATACTCTATGCATGTTTGTAAGCTACTATAGAGAGACTTTGGAAAAGAGTAACCCTATTCCAGGTACAGTAATAGTTAAGACACTGCTATGCTTTGAGTCTGTTCTCCAAATGCTCAGGTACTGGAACCTTAAACTCTCAACACAGCAGTGTGAGACGTGGGACCTGGAGGGAGGTGTCTGTGTCATGGGATGGGGCCCTGATGACTGGATTAGTGCCTTTCTTAAAGAAAGTGCTTAGCTATAACAAGAATTTGGCCTTCTTTTCTCTCTTCTCCCCTGACATGTTTTCATTCCATTTCTACCATAAGCTAAAGCAATATGTGGCTTTCACCAGAAGTCAAGTTAACGTCAGTGCCATAATCTTGGAACTCCTGGCCTCTAGAACTGTGATCCAAAATAAACCTCTGTTCTTTATAAATTACCCTACCTCACAATTCTGTTAGAGTGACAGGAAACAGACCATGACAGTCATGTTCACAAACATGAGCTCTTTTCAGGAAGCTGGACAGGCTTGGAGGAAGTTCCTTCTAGGTCCCACTTGCTAGAAGGAGAAAGAAGGCAACTGAAAGCCTGGCAGAGCCCAGGACTAGTACCACAAAGGTAACTCTGGGTTCACACAGATCTGGGTTTGAACTCCAACCTGCCATGTGACCTCAATTAAACAGCTGACTTTTTCTAAACGTCAGTTTTCTTACATGTAAAAGGAGGGAAATAGAGCCGGTATGCAGGTTAAAGAAGAAACGACTCTAAAGTCATTGTTGTGCCAGCTGTAACGGAGCAAATAAGAAGAGGTAATCGTGTTGATGATTGTGGCTGCTGTTTAGGATCCACCAGGGCTCAGCAACAAAGAGGGAGATGGAGACAATTCTACAAGAAGTAGTTTGAGTTGGCCCTAATCCAAGGTGGGCCATAACTCACACTCATTTTTGTTCCTCCTTAAAGTTCCCCACCTTTTTCCTCCTTGTTCCAAACCCGCTCCTCCTAGGGAGCTCTGACCTCCTGCTGGCCTCTTCAGCCCAGGGATTCTGTCTGCCTGGGGCAGCCCTGGGAGGGAGCAGTTGTCTTCCCTCCGACCTTCAGCACCGGCGCGCTTGGGCTCAGCCTCTGTATTTTCAGGAGCGTGCTGAGAATTCTTATCCTTAGAAGAGCTGCTATTTCTATGAGTTTAGAAAGTAATTTATCATCTAAAACTGCCTGGCTGGCGTCCCTACGTCTGTGCATTCTGAGATGTGCTTTGATTTTGTTTTCCAGGAGCTGCATCTCTGACCTTCTGTGGTTTCCACATGTTGACCCAGAGGGGCCAGGATGAGGTGACCCTGAGCGTCACAGAGGGGAGCAGCTCTCTCTCTGAGACAGGGATGTCCACCTTTGGTTTGGATTCTTTCTCCTCCTCCCCCTCTTTCTTCCTTTCCTCTCCCTCCTTCCCTCCCTCCCTCTTTTTCTCGGAGCTTTGGATATGTAAGACACACACTGACAGCCACTGTGCTACATGCCCGGCCCCTCAATCCTCTTTCCCATACCACACTTCCTCGTGGCCTTGTACACAACAGTGCCCCAGAGCTGTAGCTTCTGCTACAGACCCCAAGGATACCCTAGCTTCTTTCTTGGGTGGCCACTAAGAACTCTGGACTCCTCGGCCCATGGCTGTATCTAGATTATTATATTTTTATGTCTGGGACATTGGTCTGGCCTCACGAGGTACACACCCCCTCCCATTATCTGGTAGCTTTTGTGTTCCTGAGTCCTTTCTCTTGACCACTTCACTTAAAGGAAAAGCCTATAACTACTGTCACCCCATGGCTTCGGGATTTCTCTGCTCAGGGCTTCATTTTGATACTGTGCCAAAAGAATCTAAATTAGATCAATTCAAGTGCCTGAGTTTTGTATTTGATACAAAATGCATGCATCTTTATTCAGTCACCAGTTCATTTTTTCTTACTCTTTATCTCTTCAATTTTCTAAACATGCTTAAACAAAGCTTCTCCCCCAGTCCCTACCTCATAAAACCGCCAATACTATTTAGTGAATTCATTTTTAAAATGTCATTAGTTATGGAATGAAATATTATTATTATTATTGCGGGGGGGCACCAGGGATTGAACTCATGACCTCAGGCTTGCCAGGCAGGCACTTAGGCCACTGAGCTAGAATGAAATATTATTTACATACGTTATGCCATTAATTTTTCCTTTTTCACACATCTATTTGAAAAGATAGCAAGCTCACATATCGCAGAGACCACAGGGGTGAATCGTGTCATAGGGTTCAGTGGGCCACCTTTAAGTGAGGATTCCCTACCACTGTGACCATCGGTGGTGGTCTCTAGCTCCCTGGGTTCCCAGCAATGGTCTTCCTGTAGGAAGCAGCCACTGGTACTGATGGTTCTTCACCCCTGTGCCCCATTAGAGCTCTGTCAGTTTGGTGAACTAATTGTCTCTGTCTCTCTTTCCGCTTAGTGTCACAAGATCTCAGAGCGGTGACTTTCAACCCGGCTGCATAGCGGAGTCCCCTGGGGAGCTTTTACAGCATTACAAATACGCCTCTCCACAGACCTCTCGAGGACAAACTGCTGTGGCAGTGAGCGTCCCTGCAGCCAACTCTGAAGCATGGATGCTGAATGTTCTGTGAGTTTATAGAGTCTGGGCCTTGCACCTTGGATCTGTTCTCTGTGAAAACCACATGGGGGTGGGTCTATTTCTAAGTCAAGATCAAGGCAAATCATTGATTTCATTTGTGCCCATTTGTTTTGTTCTATGAGCTTCTGAGGTTTTGTTACTGGCAAGCCTCTTGCGTTGCTGTGTCACTGATTCTGCAAGTGAAATTCTCTTTTTGGTGCACTTAAGCAACCTCTCATGATAGATCAAAAGTTTCTTGTCAGGTACTCTTCTCTCCTATTCTTTTTTAAGAATCCTGATTTTTTATTTGTATCTGTTCTGCCAAATGGTCTTTTTCATCTGGGCTATCTCCCCATTTTGTGAAAGATATGTTTCCCTGCCCAGTGAATGTGACAGATTGCCACCCAGAATCCACTTCCTCTTCGGCCTTGTCATGGAGCTCCTGCCCTTCATAGGCATAGCATCTGACTGACTCAGGAGCCCCACTGACGCTGATCAGCATGCAGCACTGCTGCGGCCACCGAGACTCAGGTGACTTAGCCATGGGAGGGGGAAGGACTGCGCTCTTAGGAGACCACCAGGAACGATGCTCTCTCTCTTCAGACACAGTGACAGGCAAAGGCAAAATCTTTACCACAGCAAAAGAAGCCAGGGTAAGGAGGAAGCTGGCCCAGAGGAGGGCACAGCTGAGGAAAATGGATGGAGACAACGCCACTGTATTAAACCACACCTTCCCTAAGTCCAGATGTCCAGTTATAGAAGCCACTAAATTCCCTCCTTGCGTCAGTCACTTGAGTTGTATTTGCTGTTATTTATAGTGTAAATCATTGTAACTGCTATGTGCTGTGACATCCTTCATTACTCTAACAGGTAAATAGGGAGATTTCTAACATCTCTACTTTTTGACCTTCAGTATGCAATTATCACTGGGTTTGAGTAAAGTCCTTAAAAATACCTCCTCTCATTTTTCCTATAGGAGTTAGTTCTTCCCGAATACTTAATAAAATGTTCAAACAATCAGAAAAGTTGAACTTTTAAACTTAACAGCTAGTTTTGACAATTATTGACATTTTCCACATATTTTATCTGTTTTATATATCTACATCTACCTATCTTATTTCACCGAATTATTTGAAACCTTGCTTCAATATTTTTATACTTCAATTTGCTTTATCTATTTTTATATATACATCTATCTGCTTACCTATGTCATCGAATTATTTGAAAGTGAGTTTCAATATTTTGACACTTCATTCTTAAACACTTCAACTATAGTGTGTGCTTTCTAAGAACCATTAGCACACTCATGAAAATTCATACTTTCTTAATGTCATCTAATATTCAGCCTAGATCCCCTTTTCCCTTATCTGTCTCTAAAATTATCTTTTGTAGTTTTTTTCAGTCCAACTTGCTTTCACAATTATTGCCCCCATTTCAAAAATCATACTTTCAATTTGTAAAACTAAATAAATCATTGTGGAAAATTTCCTTGGTCTCCCCTTTCCTGACATAATATTCAGCTGAACTGGTTAGTTCCTCATTGTACAGTGGTTCCCTCGTTTCCTTCTTGCATCAATTTCTATTCATTACTGAGAAATAAACACCTTGGGGAAAGCACCCCTGTTTAAAAATCACATCCCTAAGGGAGACAGGACAGAGTACAGTTTCAATGAATAGAAAAAGAACATTTGGAAAAATCACTGTAATAAGTTTGTAAGCAAGAATTGACCCATTGATGCTAAAATTCATGACAGCACTTTAATCAAAAATTAACTTCGCAAATCATAAGATACTGACATTAGGTACCTCCTGATAGTACACACTGAGGCAGGAGTAGCATAACTTCCACAGAGGAAAGTCCTTAAAAATACCTCCTCTCTGCAAAAATTTGTAACCTCAGTCTAACCATGAGAAAATATCAAAGAAACTCATACTGAAGTACAATTCCACAAAATAAGTGGCCCGTACTCTTCCAAAATATCAAGACTAGAGAGACTAAGGAACTGTCCCAGACAAGAGGAGATAAGGAGATTTCACAGCCAAATGTAATATGGGTTCCTGGAATAAATCCTGGGCCAGAAAAAAGGACACTGGTGACACAAGCAGTCAAGGCTGGATGAGATCTGCAAATTAAGGTGGGGGAGGTGGCTCACATCTGTAATCCCAGCTACTCAGGAGGACTCCAAGTTTGTGGTCAGCCTGGGCAACTTAGACTTTGTCTTAAAAGAAAATGAAAAGGGCTGGGACTGTAGCTTAGGGGAAAAGTGGATGTCTACCATGTGTGGCCTTGGGTTCAAATCCCAGAACAGAAAGAAAAAAAAAGCCACCAAAGATTGTATTAATATTATTTTTGGATGCAGTAATTGTATTGCCTTATGAGGATGTTAGCCTTAGGAGAAGCTGCATGAAGGGTATACAGTTTCTCTGTAAAGAAAAAAAAAATCTAAATTATTATTTTTATTATTTTTTGAAAGATCCACTGATTGAAAAACTTCTCTTTTGGTGCTAGGACTAGTGATTCATCCTTCCTTCCTTCCTTCCTTCCTTCCTTCCTTCCTTCCTTCCTTCCTTCTCTCTCTCTCTCTCTCTTTCTTTCTTTCTTTCTTTGCAGGGGGATAATGGGGTTGAACCCAGGGCCTTCACACTGAGCTACAATCCACAGTGCTTTTTAAAATTTTGAATTCTGAGACAGGGTCTGTTCAAGTCACTAAATTGCCCAGCCTGGGCTCAAACTTGTGATTCTCCCTCCTCAGCCTTCCAGAGTGCTGGGATCTCAGGCATGTGCCACCAGGCCTGGCAGAGCTAGTGGTTTTGATGTAATCAAATCAAAGACTTAAGAAACAGACCTAGAAAAGAAAACATTTGTGGCAGAAGATGCAGCTCCTGTCACTTCTTACCCGAGAGCCTCTGTCCTCTCAGGAACACACTCCCATTCCTACTCAGCTTTGATTTGGAGTCGGATCCCGAACGGCCCAGGTTAAATATAGATTTCCACTTCTTTGATTTACTGGAAAGCTTTCTCCTAAAAGAGCCAAACCATAAGAGGTTAATTTAACTTGTCACTTCCTGGGAACCTTTAAATCGAAAAGGAAGACTTGAATTATCTTCTTTGTAATGAGTGGCTCTGATGTTTCAGGAAATTCCCCTGCACAATCCAAGTTGAGCCCAACTCTCACCTTGCCCTGTCTGGGGGTGCTCTAGGTGCCCAAGCTATCATGAGTCAGAGCAAAGACCCCTTCTGGAGCCAGCACCAAAGCTGTGGGCGGTAGGGGTGAGGCAAACAGAGGTAGGGTTTGGTGGGAGACGCGAAGGTCACAAGAAATCAGACAGCTGTGACTTCTGATAAGAGCTACAGCCCTGGCTTTTCAAAGACATCGGTTTTTTGTTGTTGTTGTTGTTTTGTTTTGTCTTGCTTTGTTTTCATTTTTGTTTTGAGGAGTAAACACTAAAGAGCACAGACTCCTGTCCTGCTTTGTCCCCTGCACAGTGGCCACACCACTGGGACATACACAGGTGAGGGGCATGCTGGGGAAGATTTTCACAGACTGAAAAGCGAGGGATGAGAAAACAGACCCAGAAGAACCTGGCCTGGTGTGTGAGGGTGGCTCAGTGGTCACCGCAGAGGAATGCAGAGGGTGGTACGTGGGCAGGAGGGGACAGCACTAGGCAGGGTGAGGAGCACCTGGCACCACCAGGGGTCAGCACAGAGGCAAGCCTTGCGGGCGGGTCCACCCACCAGACTGAGAAGCCCTGGGTGGAACTCTGCAACCTGTAGTCCCACAGATCTCTTCTGAAGGGTTTACACAGCACATTCAGAGCTTAGGTTTATGGCGTGTGTATGTGTGTGTGTGTGTGCGTGTAGTACCCTGGTATTAAACCCAGGGCCTTCTCATTGAGCTACATCCCAAGCCTGTTGGACTGTTTCCTTTTTATGTTTTTGTCTTTTGAGATAGGGTCACACCAAGTTGCTAAGTTGCCCAGGCTGGGCTCAAACTTGTGACTTTTCTGCCTCAGCCTCCCAGAGTGCCGGGATTGCAGGTGTGTGCTTCTACTCCAGGCTGGTTTAGTTGTCTTTATGATCAGTCTAAAATAGATCTGAGTGCCTGGATTTCCTTTGGATTTGGCCTGTGTTGGTTTTTAAGCACATAGCCGTGGTGTGCTTTTTATAGCTTGGGATATGGTGGACACCGACTGTGGACCGAAAGCATAAAGAAAATGCACTCGATGCTCCTTCCAAGGAATTCTTCCCAATCCTGGGGAAGGAATCTTATTCTCCACTGATCAAGTAGAGGTGCCATGGGGTCGGTTCCAGGAGGCCTGACGCACACACTGGAGAAATGGAGGGTTCTGCTGGAGCGGTTCAGGTGTGCCACTCTATCAACCATGCAAGCAACCATGCAGGGTGACAGCCCTCACCCTGCCTCCCCGGAGGGAAACAGCCTGCCTAAGGTACCTGTTCTCACGCGTCTCTTTGCTGACCAGCCAGCCAGGCTGGCACCTGTGAGATGACTGACCACTTGCTCCAGTCGCTGCCTCTTCCAGAGAGGGGCTCGGTGAGGAGTGGGCAGAGACAAGGGGTGCGGTGGAGGGAGGAGGTCGGAGGGAGGGATGAGGACAGAAGGCCTCCTACTGAGGCAGAGGAAGCTCGCTTTGCTTTGGAGGGAGGGATGCCACACACAGGCTGAGAGGGGCGAGAAGGAGGGCGGCTTGGCATCAGCGGATTTGTTGATTTTCACTGGGTCTTAGATTCATCTCCAAGCCTTTTGTCATGCAGGGCAGGGGTAGAGGTTAGGGCAGAGAAAGTCGAGTATTTGTTTGTGTAAATTTCCTTTTGTAAGGAAATCTGTCTAAGAGGTCAGGGATTTTAGCGATGACTTGTGATGAGACCCCTGTGACCCCGTTCCCAGCCTGGGGCTTGGAGTCTATGGTAGGAGAGAGGGGAGCTTGTCTTTTGGGACGTTTCTTGACGGCCACCTAGATCACAGCCCCAGCCCTCGCTGCTGTCATGGCCCCTAGCTGACCCCTGCTCCGCCTCCATCCCCCGCTACCCGCTACCCGCACACCCCAATGCCACAGGAATGCATTTACTTGCTGTCTGGTAACTCCAGCACAGTGTGGAAGAGGGCGCCCATGGGGGCGACAATCTCGGGCAAGCTGTTCTCCCTCCTCTCTTTTCGAGCCGGGTGGTTTGTAGCCAGGCTGCGCGCCTGAGCTTCCTCCAGGCTCACCAGCTTCATGGGCAGCGACAGGGCGGGCAGGGTAAGGCTCTTCACGATGGGCTGGTTTTCTGGAAGGGAAAGAGAAGAGCTCCGTTCAAGAGGAGACCGCCGTGCAGGCTCCCGGAGTACCGTCCCTCTGGCTTGGCCTCTTGACGGGGCTGGTGCTGACCTGGGTTTCTCTCGGGTATCATGACACCTGGGGCTTAGGCCGCACCCAAAAAGCTGGCAATTTTGCTGTGTCACAGAAGTGGCCTAACTCAGCTGGGCAAGGAGTTGGCCCCTCCTCCACAGCTGGAGAACGCCTGCTCCAAGGCAGTTGGAAGCAGGAGCCTCTACTTACTAGGAACACCTAGGCTTCCATGGCTAACGGGTGGCATACGTGATACACTGCACCACTCCTGGTCATCTGCTAGTGGGTGGCGTGGACCCGCTCCTGCTCTATGGAACTTATGTAACAATCAAGGATATAAACGTTCTCTTTTCTCCATCAATGGTTCTTTTTTGGGGGGAGGGGGTGCATTTTTTGAGACAGGGTCTCACTCTATCGTACAGGCTGGACTTGAAGTCACTATGTAGCTCAGGCAGGTTTTGAACTCACAATCCTCTTACCTCAGCCTCCTGAGTGCTGGAATTATAGGTGTGTGCTACTACACCCAGCTCATTGGTGGTTCTTAATTCGGGGTGACTTTTGCATATTCCCCTTCCCATTTCAACAAAGGACATTTGGCCCTGTTGGGAAGCATTTTTGGTTGTTGCAAATGTGTACTGAAGTGCTACTGGCATCTAGCAGGCAGAAGCCTGGCAAGCCACTAAATATCACACAACACACAGAACCGTGCCCTATAGTAAGAATTATCTGGCACTAGATAGCAATTGTGTTGAGGTGAAGAAATTCCGATTTAAATTAAAAAGTAAAAGAGTTTGCTTCTGTTTAGTCTTTGGTGACCTTGCCAGCTACTTGTGAAGGTATGAGGAAACTACGTAATCTGGGGCAACGGAGATTATAAGATCATTTTTGGAAGAGGGACTCTCCTCGTCAGAAAACAGCTCCATGCACCATTTCTCTTTGTAGAACATGCGCTTCTCTGGATAGAAGGGAGTAAAGCCACTGGAAAGGGCCTTGTAGACAATGGAGACAGTATGTGACAGCCAGGACTTTCTAGCAGGTAAGCACGACAGTCATCTGCAGGACTGAAGTTAAATACATCCTGTGACCCTGAAAATATTTCAGTACAATTTCTGAACTTAACTTAGTTTTCCAACTTAACTTGATGGATATTAAAAATGTTTACGTTTGATTTACTTCCATTAACATGTGTTATGAGCAGGTAGTCTGATCATCTATTCAGAGGATAATGGTACGCAGTGTAGCATCTATGGGGGAACTCGTTCTGAAGGTGGTAGCCATGGTTAATTCCCTGTTATCTTGTTTTAAAGTCCTGTATCATTTTCATTGTTTTGTTGGGTTGGGTTTTTGTCTTGTGTGATATTGTTATATCTGATGGCATGGGCAGCTATTTCAAAGATAGCAAGATATATTATGGTAGCTATTTTGGATTTACTATTATCTTATTTTGAAGTTCATTGTTTTATTTTTATTGGTCTATTCTGTTCTGTTTTGTTTGATTTCATTGTTTTCATTGCATTCATTGTTTTATTTTTATTGGTTCTATTCTATTCTGTTCTGTTTTTTTTTTTATTTTCCTAT
>RJWT010037189.1:0-13104 GCA_004365215.1 Cuniculus paca | reverse complement strand
TTGGGTGCCTGTGTCTCTGCACTGAACTGTGGACAGAGCCACCTGGGGTTTGGATGGGAGCAGACCTGGTCAGGCCCTGGGAATCTAAGCTGTTTAGCGATATTGTCTGAAAGGCGCCTGGGAGCCGATCTCCAACCAATCAGCTTCCGCAGGTCTGCCCACAACCTGGAGCTCCCAAATGACTGTTTTTTTGTTTTTTGTTTTTTGTTTTTTCTGGCTTCCTTCAGGCAACTTCCGCGGGTCCGCCCACAACCTGGCGCTGACGCCAGTAGTTAGCAGTCTAGGAGGGCGCAATCTGCCAGACTCCAAGATGGAGCCTGGCCGACCACTCTCTCCCGTGGGGTGGGGGTGGGGTGGAATTCCAAACACTCACCCACTGCCAGCACAGATCTCCATGCCTGCAGCTCTCCTTCACTCCCGCGCCTCTCCGCAGAGACCTCCGGGGTTGACCGCAGCTGCGACCATGACCGCAACCGCGACCGCGCGCGTCTCCAGGCTCAGCAGGTCTTCTGGCGGGGTGAATCCGGCTCCAGGCTGAGGCGCTGCCAGCCACCACCTTCTTCTTTGTTTAAATTCTTTTTATTCTCTTTGTGGGCTTCGAGTCATATTTTAGATTCTTCCTTGGTCCAGGGGACCCAGTTCCTTCCTTCTTGTCCTCTCCATGATGTGATATTCCAGCATCTGAAATGTTTCTCTCAGAGAGACTGTTTACTCTGCTGCTTACTGTTCCGCCATCTTTAGCTCCTCCCACTACCAACTTTTCAAGTAAAAAAATTTACTTGATCAGATGGGAGTGGGTGCCAGTCTTCTTCCCTAGAACTAGCATGACTTTCACCTACATTCCGTGGCACAGAGAAAGATGACCTTCTTAGGTTTGTGCAAGTCTGCCTTGGGCTGAAATTTGATGACCTAAAGGGTTATATCACATTGTTCATGCAGAAATATAAACTTTGCCAATGAGGGCAATCGTTTGTAGTTCATAACTGTTTGGTAAAATTGTCACTTAAAATTAATTTTGTTATGAAAAGAAAGGAAAATAGATTAAAGAAAAATAAAAACATTATTTTTGTTATTTGGGATTTATTCAATCTCTAAAACTTAGTATAGACTCTTAGTCAAATTTCTAATCATGGTTATTTCATTATCTCAGAATTGTCACTTGAGATTTTGCTGGTAATTTTGAGCATTAAATTCCAGTAGACTGAAAGATAGAATCTTTGAATTTCACAGAATTTATATAGTTCTTAAGTGTGGCATTGTAGCCATGAGTATGAAGTTTAATATCGTCTTACCTCTCACTCTGAAACTTATAGCAAGAAAACGTAAATCTCATTACTACCTATTGGCCAAGTCTAATTCTGAGTGACTCTGTCACCTACATGAATTGTTAATTGTGCAACAGGATTCACATCAGGATGCAGGTTGAGTAAACTTGTTCTCTATTGCATATGCTCATGTGTCCTGAGAACAAGAGACTTGACTTTCAACACCTACCTCTTCAGCCTATTGGATTTCTTAAATCCACCAAAGCTAGAAGCACTATACTGAAGTGTACCTCCTACTGCCTATATGTGTGATTTTTTCTTTTTCTTTTTCTTTTTTTGTTTTTTTCTTTTTGAGACAGGATATTGGTATGTAGTTCAGGCTGGCCTTGAACTCACTATCTAGCCCATGCTGGCTTTGAACTCACTATGTAGCTCAGGCTGGCTTCAAACTCATGATAATCCTCCTGCTTCAACCTTCTGAGTCCTGGGATTACAGGCAAGCACCACCACACCCAGTTATATGTGTGATTAAATGCTATTCAAAATGTTTATTGAATGTCAACCATCACTCTAATAGGTATCACAGGATAAGAATGGATAATACCATTTCTGTTCTTAAGGAGTTTTATAGTAGCATATATATGTGTATTTGTGTGTGGATACAAGGCTGTATGAAGTGGAGGGGAGTATTAAAAAGTATATCAATAACTAAAATACAAGGTAATACCCACATAACATATGTAGGTCCACCAATAAATTTGTAAGATTAAGAACAGAAGAATAAATTGAGGCCCACATGCCATTTATTTAGATCTTTAAGAGTTACATGATGTTAACACAGATATCAACATATACCCTCATAACTCAACAAATGCATCTTCATAACAACCAAATGAAAAAATACTTGTAAAGCTATGGTTTTATATGATGGAAATAACAAGATGTCAAATATGATGGAATTTTAAATATCAAGGCATAAATTCAGTACTTTCTGGTACATTTTAACTTCTTTAATGATTTTTTCCATATATATATATTTATATATTTGAGTGTTATTTTACAGGTTGTTCTAGGGCTTACCATGTCATCTTAACTACTTAGAAGTTTTTGTTTGTTTGATTTTTAGACAGGAACTTGCTAGTAGCAGTAGTTCAGGTTGTCCTTAAACTCATTGTGTAGCCAAGGATGGTCTCAAACTCATGATGTTCCTCCTGCCTCAGCCTCTCCAATTCCAGGATTACAGATGTGTGCCAACATGCGCAGCTTAACTGATCAAAATCTTGTTCAAATTTTTAAGTTTATTTCCAGCGAGACAAAGAAATATTATTCTGTATTATTTACCTTTCTATTGCTGGAACAAAATATCCAACATACATAATTTAAAAGAGGTAAGGTTTATTTCGGCTCATGGTTTCAGAGGTGTCAGTCCATGGTCAGCTGGCTGCAAGGCAGAAACATCATGGTGGAACAGTATGGCAGAAGAAAGCTGCTCACCTCATGGCAGCCAGAAAGAAAGAGAAGAGGAAAGAGTCAGAGAGAAAGGAATCAGGTACATTTCCCAAGGTCTCACCTCCATCATCTACCTTCTGTTAGGCCTCATATCCTGATAGTCCACTCAGTTTATGACTTATCAGGGGGTTAATCCATTTACGAGGTTAGCATCTTCACAATCTGACCACTTCCCTAGGTGTCTCTTACTCTAATCAAGTTGACAGTCAATATTTTTGTCCTAACTCCTATGTGGTTTTATTTCCTTGCTTCCCTTTTGTGCTAATATTATTATAAAAATGACACAAATTAGCCAGGCATGGTGGCACATGCCTGTAATTCTAGCACTTGGGAGGTTGAAGCAGAAAGATTGGTGCAAGTGGCTATGTAGTGAGCTCAAGGCCAGCATGAACTACATAGCAAGACCCTGTCTCAAAAAAATTACACAGATTATATGTATATATTAGAAACCCAACAATGCTTCTTTTTTTTTGAGACAGAGTCTCACTCTATAGTCCGGGCTGGCCTTGAATTCATCATGTAGCCCAGGCTGGCCTCAAACTCATGGCAATCTTCCAGCCTCAGCCTCCTGAGTGGTGGGATTACAGGCATGTACCACCACGCCCAACTAACTGAACAATACTTTATAAAGCTTTATAAAATTTTATGCCTGTTAAAAAGTTGAGAAAAGAAAGGAGAGCAAGTGGAAGTGTATATTTAGAGACTTGCTGTAGTAATCTTCCTATTTACTGCTTCTTTTCTCCATTTGTGCCTGTGGATTCAAGTGTAGTGGTCGGGGTTTACAAGGGAAGTTATTTATTTATTTATTTATTTATTTATTTTAAAGAGGATAAAACCAAGGAAAATAAAACAGAATAAAATCAATCAAAACAAACCAATGTAAGTGATACAGAACTCCAAAATATTACAAAATCAACAATAGTTACCATAATGCCTTTTGACGTCTTCAAAACAGCTGCAGATAACTTTGGACATAGTAAAAATCAAACAGAACAGAATAGAACCAATAAAAACAAAACAATGGGTTCAATAAAGGACTTCAAAACAAGACAATAGTAAAACCAAAATGGCTACCATAATATATCTTGCTATCTTTGAAATAGCTGCCCATGCCATCAGATATAACAAAATCAAACAAAACAACATAGAACAAAACCCAACCCAACAAAACAATGAAAATGATACAGGACTTCAAACAAGACTATAGGGAATCAACAATGGCCACCACCCTCAGAAGGAGATCCCCCCTAGATGCCACATTGCATACCACTATCCTCTGAACAGATGATCAGACCAATGGCCCTAGACCTGCAAGGTCAGTGAAGCACCAAAGTATCACAGGCATCCAATTGCATTTCACCTCAATAGTTATCATCACAGCCTGTGTTTCTCTGGATCAGCTGGTCGCTTACAGGGGGAGGGAGAGGGGCGGATTGGTTCTTCTTGTGTGCCAACCCACGCGCTGGAAGGGGCTTGGGGTCTGCCTGTCCCCTTGCTGGCGGCATCCTGTGCATGGCACCGGTTCACAGGCTGACCTTGTTTCCTGGTGGGGTCTTGTTCTTCTCCCCCACAGTCTGCGCATGGCACTGACTCACAAGGAAAGGCGTGGGTCTGGCTGTCCCTACTCCGGTGGCAGCCTGCGTGTGGCACTGGTTCAGGGTGGGGCTTGTTCTCTTAGGGGAAACAATTTAATACAGGACACATAATTTATAGGATTATTTTATAACATTCACCCAAAGAGTCAAATGCAAAAGAGTATGGGAAACCTGTGCACACACTGGAGACCCAAAGAATCCAGCAGAGGGCCTGGATCCCATGCCAATGTCCTGCATGAGTCCAGCTGGAGGCCTAGCACCCATGGCAATGTCTCATGCAAGTCTGTTATCAAGGTTCTGCACTGAGAAGGCCCAAAGGTCAGTGGTGGAAGCCAGAAAGTCTGTGCCAGTGGGATGAAGGATCTGTGCCAGAAGACTGAGGGATCCGCACTGGAGCCAGGAAGCGACAACATAAGGACCAGAGCTCACTTGAAAAGGACCGCAGCCATCCTCAGCAACAGCAAGGACCAGAGTTCCTCCAATGGTAACAGCTGAGTTCATATCAGGAAAACCAGTGTGATGAGCTTCTCTAGGAGATTCAACAGCGCATTATCTTCCCCTCAGGCTCTGCTTTTATGCTGTTGGTAACAATCCTCAAATGGACCCTCCACACCCAGCATCATGCTGATTCAGTTCAAATTGACCATTAGTTAATCCAAAATTTTGTTTTTCCTTCTTTTGGTGCTGGGAATCGAACTCATGACCTCATGCTTGCCAGTCAAGGGCTGTGCCACTAAGCCATATCCCTGGCCTGACTATTAGTTACCATGCTATGACCACTTTGCTCCTATTACCTACTTACCTGTGCTGTAACTGTCAAACATACTATGTTTCTCTAGGTTTCAGTCCTGACAATGAGATACCTAAATAAAGGCTTATATAATTGCTTTTGAAATCAATTAAAAAGAGGAGAAAGGAGAAGAATTATGTGATTTTTGGGAAGAACTTTTAAAATTGCTTCTTATAGCAACAGAGTTTTTTCTACTCTAAAGTACATTTGTTTGTTTGCTTGTTTGTTTGAGACAAGGTCTCTCTATGTAGTTCAGGCTGGCCTTAAACTCACTGTGTAGCTCAGGCTGCCCTCGAATTCATGGTGACCCTCCTGTCTAAGCCTCCCAAAGTGCTGAGATTACAAGTGTGTGCCACCACATTCAGCTTTCTAGTTAACTGATCCTTAAACTCCAGCACAAAAAGACTAGAAACATGAGAAAATAAGGCAACAAGATGTCTTCAAAAATACTTAACTTCTCCAGCACTGATCTCATAGCTATTGAATAAGAGGAAATCACAGGTAAAGAACTTAAAAACCAAATGGTTAAAATGTTTGAAGAGATCAAAGAAGGAATAAACAAACAAATCTATAAGATTTTCAGTGAGTTCAAAAAGCATGCTGGCTAAGTTGTTTGGGAAGAAAAATCCTGTATTGTTCTTGGAAACCTAAACTAGTGCAACCACTATGGAAATCACTATTGAGATTCTTTAAGAAACTAAAAACAGAAATTCCATTCAACCTGGCTATTCCTCTTCTGTATATCTTCCTGAAAGAATTAAAGTCATCATATTACAATGATATGTACATACTGATCTTTATAGCAGCACATTTCACAGTAGCTAAACTATGGAAGCAGCCTATTTGCCATTCACTGATGAATGGATAAAAAAATTCAGTGCATATACACACAATGGAGTATTAATCAGGCATAAAGAAGAATCTGAGTCATTTGTAGGAAAATTGATGGCTCTCAAGACCATAATACTAAGTGAAATAAATCAGATACAGAAAGTTAAATATTACATGGTCTTTCTAATATGATCCACTATATAAATAATTGATAGAGCAAAATAAAAGACAGATGGCAGGAAACAGGAAAGCAGACTCTGGAGATGGGAAAGGGATCTGGAGAAGGAAGGGAACGGAGGGAGAAGAATGAGTAAAAATGACCAAGATGTGATATGGGACCAGGGATATAGCTCAGCAGTATGGTGCCTGCCTGGCAAATGCAAGATCCTGAGATCCTGAGTTTGATTCCTAGTACCAAAAGAAAAAAAAAAGACATGAAATATATATATATATATATATATATATATTCCTGAAGATTAATTGTCATGTATCACAAACATCCTTAAAAATATTTTCTATTGGTTAGCATTTGCTAGAGGAACAAAATTTGACTATATGTATGTATACATATATATATCTTTATGGTTTGCATCTGGATGTCTCCCCAAAGCCTCATAGAGTCATGGGGGCAGGCTTCTAGAGTTTGTGACTGATTCATGGTCCAGTGCTGGGATTATGGGTGTGAGTGCTACACTCAAGTGGGTGTGTCCTACATACAATATAAGGGACAGAAAGAGCTTTCTCTTCCATGGTCCTCCCCTTTTTCTCTTGATTTTGCTGTTTTCCACCTCCATGAATGGTTGCCCCTGTGGCACACCTCCATGCCTTGGAGCCAGGTGATTATGGACTGAAACCTTCACAAACTATGAGCTAAATAAATCTTTGCTTTCTTAATTTTGGGCATTGGGTATTTTTGTCTTAGCAATGAGAAAAATGTCACCAACACAGAATTTAGTACAGAGAAGCTGAGTTGTTGCTGTGACTGCACCTGACCATGTGGTTCAAGGAGCCTTTGGGAATGGTTTGTGGGAAGAGTTTGAAAAGGTTGAGGGATGTTGCCTGAAAGAGTAGAGCTGGAAAGCCTTAGGCTGTGCTGTTCTGGTCAGAGCTGAAAAGGCCAGAAGGCTGTCTTGGTTACTTTTCTCTCATTGCTGGGACAAAACCACCCAACACATAAAATGAAGGAAGGAAAAGTTTATTTAGCTCACTGTTTGTGGAGGTTTCAGTCCATAATCAGCTGGCTCAAGGCAGGGTGGCGTGGCACTGGGGCAACACTTCAAGGCAACAGCCAGAGCAAAAAAAAAAAAAAAAAAAAAAAGCAACAACAGCAACAAAAAAACCGGCAAGAGCAAGCCTCTTTTCCTCCCTTATAATGTATGCAGGTTACCCTCCACCAGGGTGGGGGTAGCACTCACAAAATCTCTGTCCTCCTCTTGCAGGCCTTGGGAATATTTACAAAGTGAGGATCCTGGCTCCCTGCTGAGTCTCTTAGTTGAACTTCTAAACTTAAGTTGATACAATGTATCACTCCTAACAAAGGCTGATAGAAATCTTACTGGTAAAGACCAGGCTTGGGAGGCTTCTGCTGGGAAGAAGCACTGCACTGGTTGTTAGACTCCAGATGATGGGTGGTATGGCTTGGCAAAATGTTTGTCTGCATTTTGCCCCATGCAGAGACTTTGCCTGAGACTAAGATTAAGGGCAGTGGACTAATTAATCTGGCAGAAGAAATTTCAATGCAGTGGATTGTTGAGGTGGTGGCATGGTTATTGTTGGGGGCTTTTAGCCAGATTTATATTGAGATTCAAGAGCAAAGACTCAAGCAGAATGATTTAAAATGTTATGAGTTTGGCCAGAAAGGAAGCTCCAGTAAAACTGTGGACTGCAAAGACAGAGCTAAGGAAATCTCCATTGCTGAGAAGGAACAAGACAGTAGAAAAGATGGCCTGAGGGCATCATGAGTAGCAGCAAGTCTTTACCCTTTGCAGCCTCAAAACTGCAAAAGTGAAAGACCGTTTTGAAGAGAAAGAAAGCCACAAAGCACCTGTTCCAGAATGGCAGCAGCCACACTATGTTCTAGAATGGTGGTGGCAGGTGCACCTGGCTCCAGAATGGTGGCAGGCTCAGAGTGCTCAGTGATCTAGACACTTGACCCTGACAACCAAGAGAGAGGAAAACCTGGCTACTGCTCCAGGTGGCAGTGGACCTTGGCATCATCCATATGGTGCTGGTTTAGATGCATGCAGAATGCAAGTTCTGAGGTTGAAAAGGCTTCTATCCAAATTTCAGAAGGCCTGGGAGGCCAGGCAGTGTGCCCCTGAGAGGGAAGTGTGTGAAGCTGTGAGTGTGAAGGCAAAGGCGAAGTAGAGACCCCTGAAGTTTGGAAAAGCCAGGGACACCAATCATCTAATGAAAGTGTTCACTTGCATATCTCCTGCAAGGGTTGAGCAGAGCAGGCATAAGAGAGAAGCAAGGGAGCTACAATCACCAGAAGAACCATGGGGCAGAGTCATGCAAGCCTTTTGGAGCTCACAAAGTACCACAGATTGCTTCAGATGTTCCACATGGAACTACAGGACTTAATGTTTGCCCTGCTAGATTTTGGACTTGCTTTGGTCCCATTCCTTTGTATTCCTCTGTTTGTATCTTTTGGAATGGTAATATTTATTGTGTGCCATTGAATGTTGGAAGTGTTTACCTTTTCATTTGTACAGGGGCTTGCAGCTAAGAGTTTGCCTTACATCCTGGAGGAGATTTGGGACTTAGATTTTCCAGCAATGCTGAAATTATTAGGATTTTGGCTACTCTTAGAGATGGAATAAATGTCTTTTGCACAAAGGATGTGCATGAGTCTTTGGGGAACCAGGGGCAGAATGTTATGGTTTGTGTCTAGATGTCCCCTCAAAGCCTCATAGAGTCATGGGGGGCAGGCTTCTAGAGTTTGTGACTGATTCATGGTCCAATGCTGGGATTATGAGTGTGAGTGTTACACTCAAGTGGGTATGGCCTACATACAACATAAGGAACAGAGAGAGTCTTGTCTGGCATGCTCTTCCCCTTTTGCTCTTGTTGTTTTTGCTGTTTTCTGTCACCATGAACCATTGCCCCTATGCCACACCACTCTGCCTTGGAGCCAGTTGATTATGGACTGAAATCTCCACAAGTTGTGAGCTAAACAAACCTTTCCTTCTTTAATTTTAGGCATCAGGTATTTTTGTCTCAGCAATGAGAGAAAAGTCATATATATATATATATATATATATGAAAGAGTGAGATATCCATCTATCTCTATCTGTATCTATCTTATCTCTATTTCTATCTCTAGAGAGGATTTATTAGGTAGGCTTATAAAATCAAAGGCTAACAAGTCTATAATGACCTTCTGTGTGCTGGGAATCCAGTAACTGCTCGACCAAAGAAGCTCCAAACCAGAGAACAAGAGGGATCAAGAAAGCAAAAATCCAAGGTCTAAGACCTGGAAGCTCCATGGAGATTTGCTGGTATAAGTCTACATTAGAAAGCTGAAGAAACTGGAGTCTCATATCCACAGGCAACAGCAACAGCAGAACACCCACAAGCGCAAGCAGAATGGAGCTTCCAAAAACCACAGCAGACTTCCTCTTTTTCCCTTTTTACTCACCTGGGTCACAAGCCCATTGGAGGTACCTCCCACAATCAGGGCAGGTGACTCTTCCCCCTAGTTTGCTGTCATGCATGCCAAACATCTCTGGAAAAATCCAATAGACACCTTCACAAATGCGCTTTACTAATCTAGGTCTGTCTTAATCCAGTCAAATTGACCTATCCCGTTTAATGGTCACATTTCTCTTTTTATTTATATTCCCAACTTATGAGGTATTGTCCTCATAGCTTCTTTCAGGTTTTGTGTGTGGGGGTGTGTGAGTGTGGGGGACTTCTGGGAACTGCTCCCAGGACTAGACACACACTACAATTTAGCTACACATCTTGGCCCCATTTCTTTCACTTTTTAAAGCATGCTTTTCATTAATTCCTTGAACTTATTTATAATGTCTGCTTTGAAGCATTTGTCTGTTCAATCTGACATCTGAGTCCTCTCATAGGTAGTTTCTCTTATCTTTTTCTTCTTCACCTGTCCGTAAAAATCATACTTTCCTGTTTATTTTTAAGTCTTTGAAGTCTTTGTTGAAAGTAGATTATTTAATCCAGTAGTAACTGTAAATATTGATTCCCTGCCCCTTCTCCTGGGCTTGTTTTTCTTATTTAATATATTTTAACAAAGTTTATTTCTCTTGCAAGGTGAAGCTTTTATGTGTTTATGTCACTTCTTGCAGAACTGTCTTGAGATACTAGTGATTTTTGCCGAATTCTCAGCTTTCTCCTTCCTGATTGCTTTGGTAGACCTTACACATATTTAATGATGTACACAGTTGTTTCTCTTCACAAATTGTTTACTGTTTTCAACTAATTTTTCTACTGCTTTCAACAATGCCCCAGGATATACAGTGCTATACAGCTTAAATTCAGGCTATTTTGAGGCCTTTTGGTTTATTCTGACTCTACATATGTTCCTCTTAGTTGTGTTAACTAAGGAAGTACCTTCTAGTAATGCAGGCATTTTTTTAAAAAAGTGGGTGGTGGTGTATGCCTGTAAACCCAGCACTTGGGAGGCCGAGGCAGGAGGACTTCTGTGAGTTTGAGACCAGTTTCAAGGCCAACCTGGAATATATAATGAAACTCTGTCTCAAACAAACAAAACAAAATGAAACAAAACAAAGAACACTCAGTGTAGAGAAGCATAAAGAGGGTTAGAATTAGGGGGAAATTTCACTCATGGCATAGTTGGGGTCTGAGATCTAATTTATAATCCCATAAAGATATTTTGGAATGACTATCAACTAGCTTAATGTTTTCCTGTGTCCTCAAAGGATTCCAAAGCTAACTAATATTGGCAAGGCACATAAAATCAGTAGAAAAAATAATTCAATCCTATTGTTGTTATACCACAGAGCACCTAATCATCTGAAATGTAAGGAAAATATAATTGCCTAAAGATATGGAGACAGTCAAGAAAGGGATTCATTGATCTTGAAAGCCAAAAGGGAAGCTATGGTTATGATAGTCTAGAAAGACTGAGAATTTCCAGTATTGAAAGAAGGTATAGAAGGAATCTAATTAAGTGTACAAAACAATAACAAAAGTTTACTAAATATAGAAAATTGACTAAAGTATACCTTGGGAACTCAGAAAGAGAGATACACATGGGCCAAAGTCAAGTGTTATTTTATTTACTAGGTAATGAATCATTTACCTCTAGGTCACCAAATAAAAATGTCTTTTTAAGACACCATCGCTGCTGGGTGGTACAGCTGTAATCCCCGCACTCAAGGAGTCTGAGGCAGGGGATTGAAAGTTTGAGTTGAGTGGGCAATTTAGGGACTCAATGAGATTGTTTCTGAAAATGACAATAAAGAGCTGGGGATGTAACTCAGTCTAAAGACCCTGGTAGAATCCCTAGTACTACAAAGTCAGTCAGTCAGTCAATCCTAAGCAAGACCCCTAATATAAATGCTGAGTGTTCAATGATAATGATGTGTCAGTGTATCTTCATCAGTTCTAACATGTGCACCATTGTGGTGGGGGATGTTGATAATGAGGGAGGCTATACATGTGTTGGGGAAGAAGGTATAGGGACATTTTCTATACCTTCTGCTTAACCTTGCCATGAATGTAAAACTGCTCTAAAAAAAATAAAATCTATTAAGAACAATTTCCAAGTGTAAAAATTCCAATGAAAACTCCAATGCTTGCCTGTGTCACTATGCAGAGAGAATTGTATGCAAGGATGGGCACCATGATGTTAAAGGTGATTATCCAGGGGTAGTATAATTTCTGGTGATTTTTAATTTTCTTTCTAATTTTATATATTGTTCAAATTTCCCCTTAAGTTTGCATAATTTATCTAATAAGGAATAAATCTATTTTCTGATATAATTAAAATAAGTTGACATTGGGTTATTAAAAGGAAACTAGCACCTTCCTTTTGGAGAAAATGTCGTGAGGGTCTAGCAATACTGTCAGAAATGGCAACCTGGCCTTTGAGCACAGCTGTGTGGCAGCTTTTCTATTACATGGGGCAGTTAGATGGTAATAACCATCACCAGTGTTGATTCAGAAACTCTGAACATTGTTTCCTCCTGTGTATACATCTCTTGAACTCTTATTACATCTATGGTGGTGCCTACAGTATACTTTACTCTTTAAAACTAGAGAAAATTCTACTCAACTTGGATAGATGCTTCTTTCCCTTGCATAGAAGAACTTTTTTTTCTTTTTCTTTTGTTTCTTTCTTTTCTTTTCTTTTCTTTTTTTTTTGTTGTTGTTGTTGTCTTTTTCAGACAGGGTTTTACTATGCAGTTGAGGTTGGCCTTGAATTCACTTTGTAGCTCAGGCTGGTCTCAAACTTGCAGAGATCCTCCTGCATCAGCCTCCTAAGTGCTGGAGTTACAGGCATGTGCCACCGTGCCTGACTCAGAACTTATTTTTGTAGAAAATAAGTGATGTATGGCTTGAAAGATGATTGAATCATTGAGAGAAGAAATGAAATAGTGACTGACACACTAGAGTCTTAAGCATTTGGTTTTATTTATTTATTATTTAATCTATTTTTCAGGTGATGCATAAGTATTGTCCTGGGTCCTTTGGAAATATACAAAGACAGGATTCTATCTTCCAAAGAGCTTTTGGGAACCTATCAAGCGTGGCCTATGTCTCCTCCTCCTTCTCCTCTTCCTCCTCCTCCTCCTTGTCTTCTTCTTCTTCCAATCCATTTTATTTCAAGGGGGAAAAAAAAGAAGGAAGGGCCAGGGATTTAGTTCAGTGGCATAAGCGCCTGCCTGGCAAGCGTGAGGTCATGAGTTTGATGCCTGGTGCCAAGTGGCGGGGAGTACATAGATTAAAAGTAAGAAAAAAAAAGGCTGCGCATGGTGGCTCACGCCTGTAATCCCAGCACTTGGGAGGCTGAGACAGGCTGATCGTTGTGAGTTCGAGACCAGCCTGGGCTACAAAGTGAGCTCAAGGCCAGCCTGAACGGCATAGTGAGACCCTGTCTCAAAAAGGGCTGGGGATCTAGCTC
>RJWT010037188.1:0-13104 GCA_004365215.1 Cuniculus paca | reverse complement strand
AGTCTGAAGGTGTAGGCAATTATTCTGAAGATAACAAGCATTATGGTAGCCACTGGTGTTCTACTAGTATCTTGAAGTTCTGTATTGCTTACATTGTTCTGCTTTGTTTGTTTTGTTTTGGTTTTTTTCTTTTTATAGGTTTTATTTTGTTCTATTTTGTTTGACTTTACTTATCCCTGATGGCATGGGAAGTTATATTGGAGATAAGAGGCATTATGGTAGCCATTATCAATTGCTTTTTACCCTGTTTAGAAGTCATGTACCATGTTTGTTGTTTTGTTGTGATTGACTCTACTCTGTTTTATTTTGTTTGGTTGTATTCTTTTCAAAATAAAAAAACAAAAAAACAAACTCTTTGTCCAATTTAAAATGGGTTATTTGCTTTTTTTTTTGTATCTTTAAGCTCTTCATCTTTGGCCATACAAGTGGAGGGTGGGATGGTGGTTAAAAGGAAAAAGCCTCATTCTTCTCAGTTGGTCTTGCCTGCAGTAAAGCTTGTGCAATGGAAAGCTGAAGAGGATGAGAAATGTTAGTGGTCTACTTCTTGGAGTCTACTGTAGCTGCAGACTGGAGTCTAGGCTGAGAGAGATACCATGTTCTTTGCTGTATTTACTCAGAATGAAGCACCTTTCAGTCAGGTGGATCATCATCACACCTGGATGCAGGAAAGTGGGAAATGGATCATGGCTCAAATGCCACCAACTCTTGCTCTTCTTACTGAAATGCTATAGATTGTTTTGAATAAATATTTCATTTGCTATATTACTTCAGGATAATGTCCAGAGAAAAGTTTTACCATTTATTGTTGTTTTGTAAATAGTGGATTTGCAAAGATTTCCACACTTGTAGAAATTGAATCCTATTTAGGTAATATTTAATGAACATTCTGCTTCTTGTGTAGATGGTTTATGCTGACACAGTAGGGGTAAAATTGGCTAGAAAAGTATAAAGGATGGTTTTGACAAAAATATTTGCTAATTTATAAATAGTGGATTAAGAAAACCAGTGAAAGTTGAGGACTGGTTGACTTTCAACTTCATATCCAGTAAAATTCTAAATCAGCCAAGCATTTGGTTTGGCAATCCATATTAATTTATTATTATTGAGTAGTTGTATAGAAATATTTGAATAAGATTGACAGTGCATTTCATACTAAAGTATGTTGGTGGCTTAGTAGTAGTCTGCATACAAAGTTGTAATTATCAAAAGTCATTAAAATGATGGCTTTTAAGAAGCATAGTAATAATTCAGAGGTGGAAGTCAAGTTATTAAAACTTCAACAGTTTTATGCATAAATTTTAAAAGTTCATTGGAAAACAATGGCCACATATTTCTTAATTTTGGTTTAATTCTAAAGAGCTACTGTACCACAAGGTCTTTTAGAAAAACAACCTTGTCAACTTCCTTGATGCATTTATTAGGACTTTGAAGACTAAGATTTTACATTTAACAATTCCTCATATTCTTTATTTGATCATGAGCTGAGCTGATCTGTGAATTGACAAGTTGAATGCCATTTTAGTTGAAACAAATCTACAATCTCACTGTAATCTATTTACTCTAATCTCCTTTCCCAGCAGTATACAAAGTTCATCACACTCCTTAGTTGCTGAAGTTTGGTTATTTATAAAGGATCACTTAGGCATTTTTGAGGAAATACATACTGCTTAATAATCATGAAAAAGTGTTAAAATACATTCTGTTTTGAAAATTCTTCACTTTTTTGGTAGTTGACTTATGTATATTATTGCCTAAAGTAGTTCATGGGCCAAACAACAACAAAAAGTATTGCATAATGGCATGAAACTAGACAAAGATGATTAATTAGGAAAACCTAGCATATCCCAAAGATATTGTTCTTGAATAGTTGTTAACGATCAACATGGATAAATAATGGAAATAATTAATAATTTTCTTTTAACTGGAAAAGTTTCAATATCAAAGTTTGGCTTCTGCTGAGTGAAACATCTCAGTTTCCAACATAGTAAAAGGAAAATGGAAAAACCCATTTCATTTAAAAAATTGTAATGCAGTTAAACAGTAAACTGATACATTGCACTAAGGCTTAGTATTAACCCCCTTCCTTCTGTAAAGACAGGAATTTTGTCCTACTCGCGCTGCTCTACAGTTGAAGTAGGTATTTGGGAAGATGCTTACCTCCAGGTTGCGGGTACTTCCCTGTGGCTTTAGTTGTGCACGGATGCTCTGACTCCTCCCCAGCTGCTCTGAGCTTTTCACTGCGCGGGGCACCCGGAGACTCCCAGAGTTAGGTATTCGGCCCCGCCTTCGGCATTATTGCTAAAACTCCAATTCTGCCAGACTGATTCCGGTGATTAATCATTGACAAAAGGAAAACACTCTTACGCAAACTTGTGTCCAACCGCAATGCTCCCAGCGACTCCTTCTTTCCAGAAGAGTATGCGGCTGCACCACTCCCCTCCCCCTGCTCTATGGTCCCAACTTCCCAGGCGCTGCCACTGTCCTGGGAGATCACGCTCGCCTCGGAGGAATGCAGCGCTGAGACTCCTACATTTTAAAATGTGGTTATCAGTAGCTCGTTCGCACTTCTTCGGGGACCAGCCTGTTAGGAGGGGCGCTTTCCCGATGCAGGGGAAACCCGGGCTCCGAAAGCAACTGAGGAGGCGGCTAAGGCGTCGCTGTCACCTCCAGCTGCTGCAGTAAAACCCCGAGCCGAGGCAGGGATGGGGAGGAGGGGACAGGGAGGCGCCCTCCCCCTCACTCGGGCTGGAGCCCCGACACTACCACAGGGGCACGTCCTTTGGTAGTAGTGTGCGTGTTCGTGTGTGCGCGCGCGTGGGAGTGATGATGGGGTGGGTGAAAGAGGATAAACAGGGGGTGCCAAGGTGAGACTTCGGAGGCTGTAACCTAAGCCAGCGTTGTTGAACCGCTCAGGGAGAAGCCTGCGCCCGGCACGCACCCGTCTGCACACTTGGACAAGAGGGCAGAGGAGCCCGGCGGCTGCGGTCTGAACTCATCAGGCTGCCAGGCGAGTCCAGGGCTCGGCCCAGGGCAGCAGTCAGCCGGGCAGGCGTCCCACCGTATTCGTCAGAAGCGAACCCTTGCAGCGTTGGCAGCCAGCGTTCGGAGCCTCTGAGCGGGCAAATGCCTCCCTCCCCACTCCCTCCGCCTGCCCGCTTTCCCCAGGTGGCTGCGAGGTTAACGGTAGAAAAACTGCGGCCCCCCGCCCCGCCGGGAGGTGAATAGACGAAAGGATCGTGTCTGGAGAACTTGTGTGTGCCCCTCGCGGGTGCAGAGGATCCATTCGGGCCTGACTGCGGCAGGAGGGCAGATTGGGAGAGAGCGCTGGGAGGCGAGGCGGCGGCTGGTGCAGAGGCGCGCGGCGCGGCCCCCGGCTGCTGCTGCGGCTGCGGCGGCGCCCTGCGCTCAGCTGCACCGAGCTCAGGCCGCTTCTGGAGGAGGCGCGGGACCCCGGGAGCATCTTCCCTGGAAACCCGCATCCGGAACACCATCAAGCGCTTCTCTCCTTTGACGCAGGGTAGTGCTTACATTTCACGCCGCGGCTGCTCGCCAGGGGCTCCCCCACCCTGTGACTTCGTGGCGAGATTCTTTCTGCCCGAGGCCCAGAGGCGTCCGGGGGCGAGAGCCTCCTTTGATTAATGAGCATTTGGGTAGCATCTGCCGTTCGGCCCCCACTGCGGAAGGAGGAGGCTTTGCACATGCTCTGCCAGGGCTGATCGCGCTGAAGCGCGAATTTGAGCTGCTGGCAGGTTTCTGCTCCTCGTCATCTCGCGCTTTCAGCGGGTTCTAGGCTGCCTGCGCAGAGAGGGAGCTCACGTTATCATTGGGCAGTGGCGTCTTCCTGCAGGAGGGAGGGCTTCCCACGGGGAGCTGAAGGTGGCTGGGGACAGGGAAGGGAACCGATAGAAGCAGTACCTGCTTGGAGCCTGTGCTAGCCATTTTATGTGGTTATCTTTCCTTCTGCGGTTGTATTAGCAACCCCTGCTAGTATGTTTATTTCTTTTATCACTTTATGTTGGTCACTTTCCTTATCTCTTGGCTCTCTCGACACACCTTGGAATGTTGGCAGGGCAGATATGACTAACCACGGTACGAAAGGAGGAAGTAGAAAACCCGAGAAAGGACTGGTCTGAGCTCACCGACTGATGTGTGGAGAGGCCAATATGATCTATATTAGCTTCTCCATCATTAACGTTCATCATCTAGTCCTCCGCGGGATCGTGACACGCCCCCCCGTGAGTGTCCACTTGTGGAAAGCCGGAGCAGATCTTCCTGCCGCAGATTTGTGAAGTGGGTATGAGTGAGGCCTGGCGACAGCTTCAGCTGTGGATTGGCAGAAACTGGGATGGCTGGCAGCCGTATTCAGACCATTACACATGATCTGCAGTGACATACGTGAAATGTAACCGCACATGGGCACACCTTCGTGCACTCTGAACCGCAGGTGTTCTGTGCTTTTCATGCAAAAATAGAACAAAGTCACAAAATAAAGGTCAACACAACTTGAAAGGCAGAGATCATATAGACTACATCATCCACCGAATAGCGTAAGGAGGGCTGCGAGTATAGCTCAGTGGTCGGGCGCTTGTCTAGCAGGTACAAGGCCCTGAGTTCATTCCTCAGTACCACACAAAAAGGATAAACTTACAACAAAAATCTTTCCTGGTTAATATGCAACTGGATTAAAAGGAAGCACAAATAAAACATTATAGTGCTTTAAAAATTTCATTTTAATTGTACAAATTTGTGGGGTACAGTGTGATAATTTGATTCATACATAGTTATAAATATTAAATCAGAATAGTTAACATTTAAATTTCCTTAAATGATTTGAAACGTCTTTGATTAATACATAATAATTGTGCATATGGAGTACAGTGTGATAGGAATTTACGAACTTTTTAGGAACAAAAGAAAAGCAGAGCCGGGCGTAGTGGCTGACGCCTGTAATCCCAGCACTCGGGAGGCTGAGACAGGAGGATCGTTGTGAGTTCAAGACCAGCCTGGGCTACAAAGTGAGCTCAAGGCCAGCCTGCACAGCATAGTGAGATCCTGTCTGAAAAAGACAAGGGCTGTGGATTTAGCTCAGCAGGCCTAAGTGCCTGCCTGGCAAGTGCAAGTTTGTGAGTTCAACCCCTGGTGCCGCAAAAAAAAAAAAAAAAAAAAAAAAAAAGCAGAAGCTTTACATAACAAAACTGGGAGAGTATAGAAAAGCCCAACTCATGAAATCATATAACACTAAATGTATGTATTTATTTATTCCAATTTTTTGTTTTATTGCTTACATATGATTGAACAGTGAATGTTTATATATCATTAAGTGTATGTATTATAATGCAACGTACAATCTAAACTTAGAAAAACTAAAAAAGAATTATGTTAATAAATAAAGATAAAATCAGAAATCAGTAAAATAAGAAAGTTAAAAAAATCTAGAAGACATGTATTTTTTTTAAAATAAAAAAAAGGTCATTTTCTAAAGAGATCTGGAAACAAATTAAGAAAAAATCAAGACACAGAGAAGATACAAATAACATTAGACAGGCAATATTACATATAACCACAAGTAAGGATTTAAAAAAAAACTTCAGGTCACTCCCCTCAACCCCCACCCTCAGGAGGATTCTCTTTTGTTGCTGGTTACTAGAACTTGTGAAATAACCAATGATTATCACCATGGTTTATGTAGATGGGAATAAGATTTAAAGAACAAGGCAGAATTGTTTAGAATTTAACAGTAGAAGTGAGGTAGGATAAAAGAAATACAGCTAAGTAGAAAGGAGACCAAAATATTCAGAATTTAAAATTGTACTTTCAAGAAAAACTCTGTAGCTTTAAGACTTTCTTTCTTTCTTTTTCTTTCTTTTTTTGGTGTAAGAGTTTGTTCCCCTGGGATTAAGATATGTTTTAAATCCTTAACTCTTTGTTGAGATAGCTGAGCCTTTCGGAAACACACATAGTATCTTGTAGCCCCTAAGAAATTTAAAACTTTAATGGTATTTTTATCAGAGTCTAGCTCCATGAAGCTATAAGATCGGTTAGAGACTTCAACTTCTTCTGCCAGAGCGTTTTTAAATAAGTAGGGACTTTCTCTGAACCCCTGAGGCAGGACCGTTCATGTTTATCGGGAAGTTTTTATAGTGTCAGGATCAGTCTGTTTAAAAGCAAACAGATATTGTGAATCAGGATGTAATGGGATGCAGAAAAAAGAATCTTTTATATCTAAGACAGTACACCATGTAGTTTTACTTGGTATTTGGGTTAAAACAGTACATGGGATAGGAACTATAGGATGGAGTAGAATTATAGTTTTATTAACAGCTAGTAAGTGTTGGACTAGTTGATGTTTTTTATTTGGTTTTAGTATTGGAAGGGTGGGGATATAGGGTGGGAAGTATCAACAGACTAAAGACCATGCCTGAGAAATTTAGAAACCAGAGACTGAGTCCCCAGTGGTCCTCTGGTTTAACAGGATGCTGTCTTTTGTGAGGATAGTTATTTGGGTTTTTTTAAGGAAATGACAACAGGCTGGGCATGAATTGCCCTTTTTGGAATTTTAATATCTCAAACCTGTGGTTCTATCTCTGACAAAACATTTTAGGTATGTCTCTAAATATATTGTCTGGTGGACCTGATGTTAATATTCTCAAAAAAAAAAAAAAAGGAAATGAATATTTTGGTGCCAGATAAAGAGTTTTCCCTAAGGAGGCAATAAATAAATAAATAAATACATAAAAATAAAAATAAATAAATAAATCTCTTTTTAATAATGGAATAGGACATTTTGGGAAAACTAGGAAAACCTGAGTGAGAATTAATTTTCTAAATCTGTAAGTTAGAGGCATTGTAAAACATTTGGCCCTAGGGATAACATCAATACCATTCACAATATAGCTATTGGGAAGGGTAATGCAGATTTATAAGCCCCAGGATCTAAAATAAAACTTACATTTTTATCTATCATGTCAATAATTATTTGAGGCATGTCTAGGGTAATGCCTACTTTGTTGAAAGGGGCTTTGACAGACCTGGGACACCTTTAATTTTTTAGGGCAGCCAACATAGGAGCAAGTGACCTCTCTCCTCTTGCAAGGAAAGGGCATTCTGATTTCCAGTGTCTTCCCACTGTATAGTGGGGGTCCATCCCAGGGGAAGAAGGGCCCAGCTGATTGTAGCTTTTTTGTGAGTGCCCAGGTTCCGTATAACATTAGCAGTTACATGGTCTTTTATTTTTCCTCTTTCTAGGTAGAGTCTCTGGATCATTTTGAGGGTGATTTTTTTTTTCCTGTCAAAGCAATAAGCTGGGTCTGTTTTTGAGTCTGTTGGGCCTTGGTACTTGTCACAATTTTGTCTTTATTATTGAAGACCCCAAAGGCCAAGTTTAAACATTTGTTAATAGGTCTCTGAGAATGCATAACCTGTTTTTGAAGTTTTTCGTGACTACTGGAGGCAGGTGGGCTAATAACATATGTTTTTAATAAAACTCATCTGGCCTGTAAGTTGAGGTCATTGTTAGTGTATTTAAAGAGGGTTTTAGTTAAGTACCCCAAAAATATAGCAGGATTTTTTTCTTTGTTTTTGGTAAGTTTTCTATTCTTTTTATAACTGATTGATTTACTCATGTACTTTTTTGTTTTATTAATTAAATGAATAATCATTTCATTACTTTTTTTTTGCCCTCTCATCTCTAATTTAGTATTGCCAATCAAGGTCTCTTTTAGGCACTGTAACTGTATCCACATCTCTATCGTTATTTTCGAAACTTAGCCAGCAGTTTATTGACCTTATTCTCTTTTGTGGTCCATATATGCACTCTTTTAAAAGGGGCGCAACAAGCAGAAAAACAGTATGTGAAGATCTGTCTAAAATAGATCTTAAGTTATAACCAAAGTCTGAAACTTACCTATAAATCTGTCTGGGTCTTTTGAGAACTGCCCTAATTTTTGTTAGTCTGGGCCAGATCACTCATGGAGAAGGGAACATGTATTCTTATGACACCTGCTCCCTGCCGGAGACTTTTTGAAGTGGGCACATACTAGCTTTTGAGTCATTGGAATGGTAAGGAGCGCCACTTTCTGTTACACCAGTAGGGCTGGATTTGTTTTGGTAATAGGAGGTAGATAGGTTGAAAAGGAGGGGATATGGGAAAAGTGGCCCTGGGAGAGAATCTAGTAGAGGAAGGAGATGAACTAGATTTGGAGCCTTTCTTTGGGGACTCTGAAGTCTCTGCTGCCTCTGTAGTTGGTGCTCTGCGTATCTGGGGTGTTTTATTTGGAACACTTAAAAGAGTTTAACTTTTATTAGGTCTGACTCTGTTTCAGTTGGCTCTACTGGCACATGGGCATAAGAAATTGCATAAGATCTACATAATTTGGGGTCTTGATATGGGGCCATAGAAATCTGAACATATGGGATTTTTGTTTATTTTTCTTCTTTTTTATAAAATAGATAAAGCTGGAATATTGTATTAAAATTTAAGGTGCCATTTTGAGGCTATATCGCTCTACTTTTTAACTCATTGAATTATAAAGAAAAATCATCTTTTTTTTCTTTTTAAAATTTATTTATATTTGTCTTTTTAAGACAAGGTTTCACTATGCAGTTCAGGCTGACCTTGAACTCACAGTGATCTTCTTGCCTCAGCCTCCCAAGTGCTGGGATTACAGGCGTGAGCCACCATGCCTGGCCTTAAAATTTATTTTTTTTAAATGGCCTCCTTTTCTTATAATACACCCTAAGGGTGATGTTTTAGGCATAGATACTGAGTTACTCAGATTGTAGAAAGGTGTGTATCTCTCAGATTTTCCTTGTGTACTTTTGTAAAGAGATACAGATAGGAAAAGAAAAGATAGGAACCAGGGTCACACCAGGAGTAAAGCCCAAGTCAGAGTCAGGTCATATGAGTGGCCCACTCCAAATGAGTCACACTGCGGATGTGCCCCCAAACAAGGATCATGCCATGGCCTGCCCTGTTTCCCAGAGTCAGAACTTCCCGGAGCAGTAGCTCTACTTTGTTTTTTGTCACAGCAGGAACACGTGTTCTTGCTACTGGAGCATGGCTATTTTAACAACGGGTCAGGGAAGCAGAAAGTTGTATACAACTGGTGGGCTTTACTCAAAAAATCCTTCCCAAAGATCTTTATATCTAGAGACTTGTGACATACATGAGGAACTCAGAGGGTCTTAGAAGTCTGGAGATTTTTTTCCTAACTACAGATCACATATTAAGGAAAACAGAGACCACTCGCTTCCCCTCCCTGCTACCATGTGGTGGGAGGCATTAGGCGCTTTTACCTTCTAGCTCCTTACCTTTCTGGTAATCAACAGAAAAGAAAGCTAAAGGATTTGAGATTTTTGACAGATGAAATCCTGAGTGGGCGAGAGAGAGAGAGGAAGAGAACCATTGGGAAACTACACTTGAAAGGCAAAGGAGTTGAAAGAAAACTATGTTTGAAAGAAAAAGCTATGCTTCAGAGAGAACTATGATGTAGAGAAAATGAGGTTTCCAAGGCAAAGGGGTTGGGAGAAAGTGGGGACAAAGAAAGAAAATAAATAAATAAATGAACAAATAAATTTTTAAAAAGCCATTTGTCTGGACATACCAAAGGATGACTTTGGTTTTGTCTCTTGGCTGGTTTGCCAAGAAAGGTGTCAGGGGCTGGGCGCGAAGGTCTCCGAGGTTGAAATAAGGAATTTAACCCACCCCTTTAAAATATGTATGTAGGTTTGCTGACTCTCACCACAGAAAAAGGATTTTTAGGATGTGTCGGTAAAAGAGGCGTAAGAAAGATTTGTTAGAGGTAGATATAGGATGCACTCAAGAGCAGAGTGTGTTTGAGAGCTATATGGGTTTGAAGTGGAGATATGTGTTTGAGTTTATGACGTACTTTTTCTTGACAGGAGGCCAAGAAATCAAGAATTTAAAACTGTACTTTTAAGAAAGACTTCAGCTTCAGGGTGAGCTCTTTTCCTGCTTCTGGAGGCCACCCTAGTGTGTGACACCTCCCCCTCTTCTGTCCTTACAGAGAATAGTGTTAAATTCCTAAAAATCCTTTATAATAACGTATAAATTCCTAGGCACCAGACTCTTTTCACCTGCAAATTGCCTTTTCTCCCAGTCTAGAGAGGCAACTTCATTGGAGACAGCATGTCTTAATTTCAAACACCTATCTCTACTTCAAACCCATATAGCTGGCTTGTATTGTAACCTGGAAGAGAGTGAGAATACACATCTGAGGTCATCCACATTAAAAACAGGCTTTACCTGCACCCTGCCCTGGCTTGTGACATCCCTCATTTCTTTGAGCACCCACACTCTGCTCTTGAGTGCATCCTATATCTACCTCTAATAAATCTTTCTTATGCCTCTTTTACCGACGCATCCTAAAAATCCTTTATCTGTGATAGTCGGTTAAACTGCATACCTATTTTAAAGAGGTAGGTTAAGTTCCTTATTTCAGCTCAGAGACGCTCAGATTAAGCCCATGACAGAAGAATACAGAGTAATGATAACTGACTCCACTGATCATTTTGAGTCAGTCCTTTCATCATCATTATCATAAGCAATGGTGACATAATAACCAGAGTTATTCTCTCAGGTAATGTGGGATTATTGTTACAGAAATTACAGGGAAGGGAATTGAACCACTTTGTAATGCTGCATTTATGACCCAGAATGATTTTTAGAATGCTTTTGGAGTTTAGACTTCCAGGAAGGAAGAAAGAGCTAATATTGAGATGTGAGTTTTTCTCAAGCTCACAGAACTAGCCCTGATGGCATGGCAGGAGAATGTGGACTTTGCTGCAAACTAGCTGTGGGTTCAAGACCCAGCCCTTTCTATTAACCAGCTTTGTAGTCTGAAATAAGTTATCTACTATCTCTGTATTTGGTTTTCTCAGTTTTGAAGTGGAAATAGCATTGACTTCACAAGGTTCATTTGAACATTAAGTGAAACCCTGTTTACAAAGTATTACTTATGATATATAGTATTTTTTCTTTCTTTCTCTCTCTTTTCTCCTTCTCTTTCTGCTTTCCCTAAAGACCATCTTTTTAGGGAACTTTTCTTCTGTTCATTTACCTTTCTGCTGTTTTTTTTTCTGAGTAGAACTTTACCCTCCTTTATCTTTAACCCTCCTTAACTTTACCCTATCACCTAACTTCATTGATCAGAGAAACCCAAGGATCATGACTTGGGAAAGACCATATGCACACACTACATTTGGAAGTAACTCAGTCCTTTTATAATTCCTCCCTTCATTCTTGCTTTCTTCCCTCCCTCAGTTCCTTCCTCCTTTATGCTTTCTTAACACATTTTTTGAGTTCCTGTGAAGCTATGCATGAGTGACATCGACTCTAATTTTACAGATTTGCGTATTTTTAGACTGAAGTCTTTCATTGAGGAAAATCATAACCCTTAAACATTCTAGAATATAAAATTAGAATAAAAATCCAGTTAATAATGACACGGTAGTTTGTTTTAAAAATTGGAAAAATGGCATTCCACTAAGACTGTAATATAACTTTCCCCATCAATCATTAACGTTAAGAGATTTATCATAATGACACAATTCTTGCTCTTTTTATTTTTTATTGTGACACCAGGGATCAAACTCATGACCTCGCACTTGCCAGGCAGGTGCTTAGGCCACTGAGCTAAATCCCCAGCCCTTATCTTTTTGAGACAGGGTCTCACTATGCTGTTCAGGCTGGCCTTGAGCTCACTTTGTAGCCCAGGCTGGTCTCGAACTTGTAATGATTCTCCTGCCTCAGCCTCCCAAGTGCTGGGATTACAGGCATGAGCCACCAGGCCTGGCCTACAATTCTTGCTCTTAAAAGGCTACCACTGTCTTAACAATGAAGAGACCTCAGAGGCCACAATAAAACTGGTTCAATAAAAGATTTCCTACAGCATCTACTCTAAAACAGCTCCTAAAACTAACTTTACATATATTTATTTTTAAGTAACCATATTTGTTTAGGGAAGATAAAGAAGACAATTATAAATAAACAGAATCTAAAGAAAATAAATACTCCTCTTCACTATATCGATACCTCTTCTTACTTACTAACTTTTGTCCTCTTACTTATCTCAATGAAAAGGAGGAAAAAGAAAGCTAGTAATAAATATGGATATTTAAAAGTAAAAACAAAAATTTGAGGAAAATTTTATTTTTTTAAATTTGATTTCACAGTGTGACTATTTAACCTTTTCTATTTTTCTCTACAACCTTGCTATATTTGTACCATTTATTTTTATGATGGCTCAAAGATCCTGGGACTCTTCCAAATTAGAATCCTTTAAATACTCAGTAGAATTCTAAAGATATTTGAAGGTATTATCATATGGTAAGGGAGATTATATGTTCTACTCTAGTCTTCACAGAGTTACCAACTGGTTTTACACCTCACATGGAACCAGCTAACTTTCCCAAGTCTTTGCTTTGTGGTGATGGTACTGAATGGCTTAACTTTCTGAAATTCCCCTTATGTGACCAGAGTCACTCATAGTTCTTCATACCATTGGTATTTATGCCAGTACTCCTGCCAGTCACACAAAATTGCCAAAAGAATGTGGTACATCTTCTTGAACTTTTAATCTTGTAATTTGATTTGGAGGTCAAAACCCAAATTACTTTATTTATTTATTTTTTTTTTGTGGCACCAGGGATTGAACTCATGACCTCATGCTTGCCAGGCAGATGCTTAGGCCACTAAGCTAGATCCCTGGCCCCCAAATTACTTTGTATTTTAGTGACATAAAGCAGTATGTTTTTCTAAAGTCAAAATGGATCAAAGATCTAAGTATTAAAACAGAAACACTAAATCTGCTGGAAAACAATGTGGGTAGAAATCTTGAAAACATAGGGGTAGGTGGAGAATTCATGAACAAAAGTCAAACTGCACGGGAAACACTTCCCAGAATCAACAATTGGGATCTTGTCTTGTTAAAAAGTTTTTGCATGTCAAAAGAAATCTCCAACAGAGTGAAAAGAAAACCCACAAATTGGGAAAAAATTCTAGTCAACTGCCCTTCAGACAAAGGTCTTCTATCTGGAACATATAAAGAATTAAAAAAATCAGGCCCTCGAAATTCAAAGACCCAA
>RJWT010037187.1:0-13103 GCA_004365215.1 Cuniculus paca | reverse complement strand
TGTGTGTGTGTGTGTGCGCCTGTCCATGCTAATTACAGTCTTCAACATTCCCAGTGACTGATTTAACATGAAATTAATTTCCCAAAGTTTTATCCCTCAAACACCAAATACCTCTCATTATGAATAATTCACATTTTTCTTCTGAGTTTTAAGGGAAACTTTAAGAATTTTTAAATTTTTCTAAGGGGCTACTTAAATCTAAAAAAAATGCAAATGAACGCAAAATCGGAAAGAAATAACATCCCAGGTTTTTCATAGTGTTTTCACAACTAAAATACCCTGGGGAAATTTTCAATCTCCCCAGCACAATAAAACCAAAATGGCATTAAATATAAAATAGCATGCTAGTAGGCAAAAATATTTCCTTAAATTGTATATTTTAGAAGTAGTTATTAGATCCAAAGTACCAGGATGAAACAATTCCATTTGCTAGCTGCATGTATTTATTGACCTAAATACAATTCACTTTCAAAAATACCTTCCCTTAAAATTAGCTTTTGTTTACCAAGTCTAAGGACTGTACAGAATACTATTAGGTTCTACTTTATAGGATATGTGTCCAAGAAATCTAAAAACTTTCAGAAATTACCACATGGTTCCCTGATTTAATATTGTTAAGCATCCCAACTTGTCCATATATAGTCAGATGGATTTGTTTCATTAGTCTCTCTGTATAATCGTTTGCTCTGTTACATTTACATGGGACACTTAATGATTTCTAAACAAAGCATTAATATTGCTTTTGATCTTTTAAAGCATACACATACACAAACACACAGAAACTGTACAGTGGAAGAAAATGGATGTGTCATAAAACACTCTTAAAAGGTCTTTTATGCACACCATCATGTACATTTTTCTAATACTGTTTTTTAATGTAATCGGTAACATCGCCAATGACAAGCAGAGAATAGAGCTACACAGAGAAGCTTTTAGAACTGAAATTTATCTCAAGTAACTGAGAAAAGCACCATGATGTTGAGAAGGCCTTTGGTCTGTCTTCCAATGATTTAAAAGCTGCTGATGCCTCAAAGAAATATTTAGAACAATATTGTGCTTGGAGGGGGCTTTATTTTATTTTTCATTTTGTACTTCACCCATCTGGAACAAATCTCCCTGGGTGTGTTACATCTTGAAAACACTATTAAAAACATTAATTGGATCTGGCTCACCAGATCACATAACCTGGGATGCCCAGCACACTCTCATTCTCTGACCAGAGCAAGAAGGGGAACTGTTGAGATTAAAAGTTGTTTCAGGTGTGGCTTTGGGTGCTGCTACTCTGGGGAGAGCATTTGAACGACCAAGCATTCCTTCCCTTCACCAAGGTACCTAAGCAATGTGTGTGTGACGGCCCAAACAATGCCTATCACTGAGTGTTCAATGCGAAAGGAAAACAAAGCTGCTGGTGTCTATTATTAGACAACCTCACAAATTTCAGAAAAATAAAAAGAGGCAACAAAGATTCCAAATAAATTATCTTGTACAAATTAATATAAAACTTTATTTTCTTAAAGATAAACTTTGTCTGATTGCTAACATATTATCTTCAGATTGCTTTTTAAAATAAAAGGCAAATACAAGGAAAATAATTCATCATCTCCTATTCTCACCATCCAGAGCATGGCCAGATTATCTCCCTTTAGCATTTTCAAATGCATCTTTTCTTTAATGATACTGCACTAGATCTCAATTAAAAAAAAAAAAAGTTCCACCAGGCGTTTACACAGGGAGGTAGCAGAAAGCTAAGGAAAGATCACTAGTAGGAGCCCAGCCCCCGCAACCTAGCAATTTAGCTAGGCCCTGTCTCAAAATAATTATTTTAGAAAAGTTTAAAAATGGGGGTGGAAATATAGCTCAGTGTAAAGGCCCTGGGTTCAATCCCCATTAATACAATTTTTAAAAAAAGGTACCCTTTGGCCCTACTCTGGGTCCCCTTCTCACATCTGCTGCTGCAAAGCAGACTGATTCTCTCATCTGCAATGCTACCTTCTGAGGTCTAGCAGTATTTACACAATGGTTCTGTTGGCCTCGGTAAATACTTCTCCCACCTACAGCAACAGGGTTTCTCATGCTCTAAAAACAAGGCCACCATTAGCAGGTGCTTTGTGTGAGGCACTGCACATGCACACACACATACAGACGCGCACAGGGCTTCCAAAGAGCACTGTGCCTTTGCAAGGGCTCCATCTGCCCTGCTCACTTTGAGCAGAACACAGACTGGATGACTGTAACTCAGGTGGCCCTGGCTGAACAGGTGGGGTACATCAAAGCCCTTAACCCCATGTGTCCTGCTCCTGGGCCCAGCCACTCCCTGCACCTGCCTGCACAGTTTCACTGAGGGCTGTGGCCCGTTCTTCCCCCACCTCTGCTGTTTATGTGGCCTCCCACCTCTGACAGTTTTAGAAAGAGGAGTGCTAACATCTGGGAGAAACAGAGAGGACAATAAGTGGACTTCCTCAAATGCGGCACCAGGTGAAGGGACGAAAATCCAGTTCTCTTTGCAATACAGACCATAAGGTTATAAATCGGGAGTTAAACATGAGAAAAGGTATGATGTGGGTGTTTTCCTTCTTATTTTTAAATCACATTGACCCATAAATCACTGATGATATATTATTCCTGGGAGAGTTACCACAGATACTGGCAATAGGCTGACTGCAGTACTGGTCTTTGGAAATATTACAAATGCTTCCTTTCCTTTGCAGTCCTGGGCATCAAAACTAGGGTTTCATGCATGCTAGGCAAACATTCTTCCACTGAGTTACATTGCCGGTCCCTACAAATCCATCTTTTCAAATGCCTCCCTAAAATGGAGAATTGTTGAACTGGGGACTGCTAGTCAGATACTATTTAAAGCTAGTAACTGACAATTCATTTTTAAAATTCTATCACCTCCAACTGATTTTATGACCCCTGAAACCACAGTCCTCAGCTAACACTACTATTAATTCATTAGCCCAAGCAGTATCAAATGTACTTGAGAATTTTAATAAAGCCAAATATTTCTATTTCCTCGCAAATAGACAAGTATAAAGATACCCTGCAGGGAGAAATATGCTAAAATTTAGAACCCAAAGGATTTCCAAAGGTGAATCTTTACGAGGTGTTCCCCTGATGTATTAATTAATGGCCTATTAAGTCCTTTAGAATGAATCTTTGTAGAACACATTTATCATTAGCTATAACAAAAGATGTTTACACTGTGTATCCTTAAAATTAAAATGAAAAGTGTAAAAATCATTTAAAGAGCCCTCTCTCTCCATTTCCATAGCAAAGCCATCTATTCTAGAACAGTGAATGCAACCAGATTTGATGTGATAAAGAAGAGCCAGGCTGGGGATCCAGCTCAGCGGCCTAAGCACCTGCCTGGCAAGCACAAGGTCGTGAGTTCAATCCCCGGTGCCGCAAAAAAAAAAAAAAAAAAAAAAAGAGGAGCCAACATTTTCAATACCTAATGTATAGTACCAAGAAAACCTCATTATATCCACTTAATATAAAAAAGAAATTTGAAATATCAACTAAAGAATATTTGAAAGAATTACAGCTAATCTATTCAAGAGTATATTATCTAGTCACTAAAAATAACCACACGTACTTAAAACTTTGTGCTCTATAGTAAAAAAAAATGAATATTACGTATACACAATGATTCCAGTATTTTAAAAAGTACATGTTTCATACAAATAAATATGCCATGATATTATCTATCTCTGTCAAAATTGAGGAGTTTTTATAATTATTTCTCTACTTTGTATATATTTTAATTTACCCACAACTTGCATGTTTTATTATTTAAAACTGTTTATATATTTATTTAAAATGGTTTTCAATAGTCACATGTATTTTGCTCTGAACTTACAACCAACTACTTTGATAAAGTTTACAACTTCCATATGCTTTGGAAAACACAAACCCCATTTAGTGAAACTAACTAGCAAATATTAAGAGGATTTATTTTAGAAATTAAATGACTTTATGTTAAAAATATAAATTAGAAAATCAAAACAAATGTGCACCAGTATAGTAAAATTAGAGACATTTTACAAAGAAGATGGATAATAGTAGTTCCTTTCCAACAAACTGTATGCCCATCACCAAATTAAAATGTTTGTGAATCAATCTTTAGATTTTGGGGAGAAGAATAAAAATGGCCTTTCCAATGAAAAACTATAGACTGTTTTAAAGTTTTGACTTCAGAAATTCTACAACTATAATTTCAAATGAGTTTCTCTTGCAATCAGATACATACAATCACTGAGCTACTATCCATTTCAGACCCAGTCACTGCATTAGCTCACTAATATGCCAAGATCACCTTGAGACAGGGCCTCATGTGAAGTTTGGGAAGCTGTCTGCAATGAAAACCTACCCTTGGGAATCCTGTCCTCAGAGCTACCTTTTATGGAGCTAAGTCCCAGAGGCTAAGAAAATGAAAATAATGTCAACGGAAGAAAAAGTGCAAGGAGGAATTTAGGACTCACTGAAAAGAAAGATCAATATTCGTGGTCAGCTGTGATTGAAAATTATTATAAAGTAACAGTTGTGAGTGTCTGATGTTTAACCTTTATGCATTTTTAATTCAAGAGCCTCTTCCATACTCATTTCCTCTCTACCCCTCTTAAGCCCCTCAATGCTGTCAAAATATAGATTCAGATGACCAAATAATTAGGTATTAAACAGTTCTTAATGAAACTTGTGGATTAAAAGAATATCAGGTGAAAACTATTTTTTTTAAGCTAGGAAAACAAGTCATCCAAAAGCAACTGAGTTTAGAGACTAGAAAAAAAATTCTCAGGATGATCAAGAGAGAGTTTATCAGACATATAATATTATGAACAACAACAAAACGCATTACAGGACATACTTGCTATTAGTTCTGTTCATACAGCATTTTAAAATTTCTGCTAATAAGAGATAGATCAAGGAATCATACAAAGCATGTTAAATTAGAGAAAAATGGGTGTAAAGTGCAAACCATTTACAAATCAGCACTGTAACCAATTCAGATAAAAATAAAATTGAAACTGCAACTTCAAGAATTTAATATTTAATGTTTTTAGGTTTGGAAAATCTTCACATTCAAGTGTCAAAACTCATTTTGCCTATTGCAATCCACAATGACAAATAATTTTACATTCTTTTACCAAAAGAAAATTACCAACTACTAAAATATAAATACATACTTTATTTGCCCCACGCTATGGAAGCCTAAGTTATTTAAAATATTGCTATGTATACTAAAAATAACATGCCAATCATTTTATCTAATAATGCTTAATATTCTTAAGAGACAACTTCAAATTTGGCAGCTAACATTAACTTTCTCTCAAAGTACTGAAATTATTGAATGCTTCAGAATATATTTTTCTTCTCCAAGAAAATGACAACTCATATGCAAGGAATCCTATTACCTTATCACTGTATTAAAGAAATGTTTTCAACTATGTGCTTGATTCCTGTCACCCAAAACACAACCTAAGGACTCGCTATACTGTCACATTCTCCACAGACATCAGCAAGGAGGACAGTTAATGAGCTTTACAAAGAACTTTTCCCAAATCTGACTAGTTTAATAGACCTAATCCTCTTCCACAACTTCCTTCTAAAGTTTGCTAACAAATCTCCATCAAGGATCAAGCCAGGAAGAACACTTTGGTGTGCTGAATTGAAAAGCCTCCTTTGATCTCTTACCCAACTTAGCAGCTGCATTTCTGTACACTTAAAAGAAACACGAAACTCACCAGATTTGTTTGTTTGTTTTTCATTTGGGCAATCTTCAAACAGAGGAACTATAATGACTCCAGCTGTCTCCTCACTTCATTCTGCCAACATCCAGCGCGACAGGTGCCGGAGAGCATCCACCAGCCAGGCCGTCCAGGAGGACTGAGGGGGAGGGAACCCACTCCCGAGGCAGAGGGAAAGCCCAGGCAGGGGAGCTGCCACAGGTTGCAGTGATTGGTTTTGGCCGTTCTGTCTTCCAGCTTTGCCTCCAGCCAGTGGTGAGTTTGCAAATGACTGCTAACCCCTGTGCTCCAGGGGCTGACTCCTGGGGTAAGCCCAGTGTCCGTGTCAACCATGGAGCTCAATCAATGCAAAGGGGAAAAAGTAAATTAATAATATATCTTTCAGCTGGTCACATCAACTGCCACCTAAGGCAAAGGAAGCCATTTCTTCATTTCCTCTGGATTTCATTGGCTTGTGTAACTGGATGATAATTATCCAAATCCTCACCTTTCACTCTGTGTATGGTGCATTGATTATTAATACTTGCATAAAAGGTTTCCTGACCCAGGTCCTATTTATAGTCCAAGTCTCCTTTGTTTACAGCACCCTGTGGGATCAGGAGGGAATATACCATTTACACCGCACAGCATGGGGCTCTGCCTCACCACAGCTCATTACTCACACTAAATATGAAATATGATGCTTTATAATACTAACAAACTAACAAGAAAGCAGTTGTGAATTCCATGGCCATTCCTTTTCCTTGTTTATGTGAGTGTGAGTGTGTCCCGTGCAGGTCAATCAGCTGCACCACCATCTCCTGCCAGTGATGAGAATGTGCTGCTTCTGACATAGAAACTTCACCTCGGGAGTGCACAGAGGCCTCTCCTGAGTGCCGAGAGTTTGCCATTTCCCTACATTGTGTAACGCTCCAGAAACCCGGGTGGTAATCACCCAACACATTCCTAAAAGTGTTCCAGAATGTACAATTTCCACTTCTTCTTTTTCCAACCTTAGTTATATCTTGCTTCTCAGTTTTACAATGAAATTTCTAGCAGGTAATGAGGATCACAAGTTTTAATAAGCACTTTGCTGAACTGAGACTTCTTGCCTTCTTCAAGTAAAATCTGAGGATGCTAATTTTAATGGACTTGAAATTTTTGAAAGATTAGAAAATGACAAAAAAAATAAAATGCATGGTCCAGATTAATTGTATAATAATACATAGCATATTTGACATAGTTAAATAGCCTGTAGTATCTAATGTCACTGTTAGACAGGAGCAAGACTTAAAGAGATCTTGAAAAGGTCCTCCTTTCACATATGAGGTTGCCAGTTCCCCCAAAGGTTTTGTGACTTGTTCAATGCCCCATAGAAATTTCACTGGGACATGAGGAATGTATCCAAGTTTCCTATGTTCCAGAACAGTGTTCTCCCCAGGACATCCTGCACTGTACTATGTATTATATTTACTTTCTATGACTACCTAATACAGTACCTCTAACTCAATGACTTACAACAGCACGGTAAGTTCCCGATTTATGAACAAGTTCCATCATGGAAGAACATTCGTAAGTCAGGTTAGTTTGCGAATCCAACATAGTCTTATACACCTCTGACACAAATATACAATGTAAAGCATAAAAAAACCAACTACAAGATCCATTCATACCTATGAAAGATTACCTCTTAAATATTTGTAAGCCAGGAATTTACCACACACTCTTCTTTATCTCTCAGTTTCTGTACCAGCATCCAAGCATGGCCTACCTCTGCTTAGAGACTCTGCAGGCTGCACTCCTCTTTGGAGCTCAGAGACCTCCCCCCAACTCCCCCAGCTGTTGACAGGATTAAGTTCCTTAGGGTTTAAGACTGAAGTTCCTGCTTTTGTTGCCAGCCAATAAAAGACCACTCTCAGCTCTTAGAAGTCACCCAAAATTCCTCTAGGGCCAGCAGGAAAATTTCTTCCTGCAACCTTCCCAAATAGATTCTTACATAAAATAATTCAGGCCTAGAACTATCTTACTACTTTTGCCATATTCCCTTGAGTCAAAGCAAGATCCAAGTTTTGCCTGCATTCCAGAGGATGAATCATTCAAGGCCATGAATAATTAATTATACAAGTATAATTATTTGTAAAAATCACAGACATAGATGTGCAATAATCCCACTACTTCCAAATAGGCAGTACTGAAAGACTAAGTGAACCATGTCTGTTCATTGGAAGAATATAGAAAAGCATTTGCCATATAGCACTTGCAGTCTAATACAGGGAACCACAACCCCTAAACCACAGCTCCACCAGGCTGCACTGCAGGAGGTACGCAGTGAGAAAGCTTTGTCTTCATTGACAGCCACTCCCAATCACCCACGTTACCCCCTGAGCTCTACCTTCTGTCAGATCAGCAGTGGCACTAGATTCTCACAGGAATGTAAACCCTACTGTGAACTGTGCATATGAGAGATCCTGGTTGCACGCGCCTCACGAGAATCTGAGGTGGTGTGAAGGCATCGATGCTAGTGCTGGTGAGCAGCTGCGAATACAGATTAATATTAACAGAGAGGTTTGACTGCACAAAGACCAAAATAAATCAGCTGCTTACAGACTCATATCAAAACTCTACCAGTGAATGACAAGGGACAAACTGCTCTTCGTAGCAGGCTTTGCAGTAGTCAATGTACTTCAGTTGTACAGCTGTATCTGGTGCCAGGCTTTAGGTCTGCCCATTATTTTCTTTACCCCTTCCATCTGTGTGCCTTTCCACACTGCAGTTGTCTCAGTCATAGTTTTGATAAATTCTCAAACTAACCTTAGCCAAAGCGAGCACAAACTAAATGTCATGGAGAACTTCTTTGAAAATACAAAAGAGGAAAGACCCAATGATGAGACAGCAGAAGACTCTAAGACTACCAACAAAAAGAGAGCCACATTTGAAAGAAAAACCCCGAGAATCATACGTGAATGGCAGGTTCACAGCAGTAGGCGAGTAGCATTCTCCAAGCCTACTTTGTATAGAATGTAGTGGCTGCCTACCCAACGAAGCCATGAAATCTTCGAAATTGCTGCAACACATAGAGACCAAGTGCACTGCATTAAAATACAAACCTGTTGAGTTTTTCAAAAGAAAAAAGAAGAAAATGAACACAAGGAACAGAAGCAACTATTGAAAGCAACTTCATCAAATGTATCTGCACTGACAGCATCATTCTTAGTGGCTAACTTAAAGCCAAGAAGATTTTACTATTGGTAAAAATAAATCCTGTCTACCACAAAGGACATTTGTTATGAATTTTAGGAGAGGCTACAGTTCAAAAGGTGGCACGTGTTCTGCTTTTGGCTAGCACCATAAAGATACAAACTGATGGAATAGCAGAGGATATTGAGGTATAATTGTGGTACTCAATCCAGATTGACAGGTAGCCCAATGTTGACAACAAGGCAACGATGCTTGTTTTTGTGTGATGTTTTTCAAGAGGATCTACGTAGGATATGTTATATGTCCTTTTGCTGCCAACCAACACCACAGCTATGGAACTATTCAAGTCTTTAAGTGATTATCTGTCAGGAAAACTGAATTGGTCATTCTGCATCGGTATGCATGGATGGAGCAGCTGCCAGGACTAAATGGCTTTCTAGTTTCACTACTTAGGTACTACTTCTGAATGTGATTCTACACACTACATCATTCACAGAGAAATTATGGCAACCCAAAAATGTCACCAGAACCTAATAATCCTTTGCAGTACTTGATTATAATTATCAACTACATTAATGTACATGCTCTTAACTTATGGCTGTTCGTATAGCTCTACGAGGAGATAAATACAGAGCCCACACATCTTCTCTTATCTACAGAAGTGAGCTGGCTTTCTAAGGTTGGAGCATTGGCCAGGGTTTTTGAGTTATGAGAGCCACTCGAGGGGTTTCTTTTAGAAAAACAGTAGCCAATGGCTGTAAATTTCAGTGACACAAAATGGGTCAGAAAACTATCTTGCTCCAGTGACACATTCAAGCTGCTCAACAAACTCAATTTGCCACTTCAGGAGAGGATGACAACTATCTTCAAGTTGGCAGATAAAGAGGCTGTATTCAAAACCAAACTGGAATTATGGATGCAATGGATGAACACTGAGATTTTTGACCTGTTTCAAATTTTAACATATATTTTGAAAAAGACCAAGCCAGGGTCTTCTTTCTCCCAGTTGGTGCATGATCATTTACCTCAGCTTTCAAAAGAATTTGAGCATTACCTCCCAACCACAAAAGCCCCTTGTGCTGGAAAGAAATGGTCCTATCCCCCATTTGTGAATAACCCAGATGAATCAACTTGGTCTATGCTAGAAGATTAACTATGAGATTGCAAATGATGTTGAATTTAGAAGTAAGGATGAGACAACTTCCAACCTCCATATATTCTGGATTAAAGGTAAAGCAGAATATCCTGAGAGTGCCACAAAAGCACTGAAAAGCCTGCCTTCACTTCCAACATTGTGTCTGTGAAGCAGGATTTTCTGCAGTGACCGCAACCACAGTGTCTTCCACAAAACTGGTACCTTGACCCAAAACAGTTGGGAACCACTGATATAATGGGATAAAACCTGGGATTTGAGATCCAGTCTTAGCTTTATGGCCTTTGGCAAGTCACTGAAGCTATTGGAGTTTCTCTGCTATTGTATGTAAATATGGGATTAATGACAACTTATCAGGCTGCTGGTGAGAAGCATATGAGAATATGTATATGTTAATGGAATATTAGCAATTGTTTAGCATGAGGAAAATAATTTCACTTCAGGAAAAGATCACAGTTTGGCTGAGATAATGTTGGCCATGAGCCAGAGTAGGTGTATTATTTGGCTGAATCAGCATATTGATAGAATCTAGAAGATACATATATGTTAGTTTTGTTTAAATTTATAGGGAAATATAAATTACAAAATCAATGCAAGATTATTACAAGTGAAACAATGTGCAACAAAAAAGGAAATAAAAATGCCATGCTGTCCTTACTCCATTCTAACTACCTATAATATCCAATCTCATGTGTATGTTTCCATAACTTTATACATATGTTCATAAGTACATACATAGAAGATAAATATATACACATCTAGGTAATTATTTCAATAAAATTGGAATCATACTACATAAATTACAAACTGAAACTTGGCAGAATATCATGGGACATTCACACAGGTCAGTACATATAGAACTAATTGTATCTTTCTCCCTAATTTGTATGAATGTGTACTTTTATTTGGCAACTGTACATCTGGCTTTTGTTCTAGGTTTTTTTCTCCTTGCTTCTTATCTACCAATGTTTCTTTTGCCCCCAGCCCAATCACCATCACCCCAGGTACCCCATGTTAAAAGTTAGTATGCATCTCTCTAATCACATACACACACTTACATGAAAGTTTTAATCATTTTAGAAAAATTGGATATTATACACATTTCTTTAAACATTTGTTTCCTTAGTAAATAGTATTTCTTGTGAGTTCCTCCAAAATAATATAGTGCCAGTTCATTCCTTTTAATAGATGCATAACTTCCTATGCTATGAACATGCCTTAATTTATTAAGTATCATAAACAACATGATGATAAATTGTGTACATTTCCATTTATAGCTGCCTTTTGTTCAAGGATATATTTATACAAATGAATTTATTAGGTCACCATATTTCTGTAGTTTAATTTTAATAAACATTGCCACATCTCTAAGTATATGCACAAATTCCATTGTAGGCATATCAATGTCCTTACTTATGCTAGTGTTCCCTTAGACAATCTTTTATATATGTATCTGTTTATTTTGTTGGTCTAATGTAAGTAAATTGATACATTTCAACTTTTTGTGTATTTATTGAGCATATACTTTTCTACAGCCTCATTTATCTTTTTCAAGTCCTAAGTGCTGTGTATAATTATATATAAATATATATATATATATTATAAAATATAGGCTGGGGATTTAGCTCAGTGGCCTAAGCACCTGCCTGGCAAGCGTGAGGTTGTGAGTTTGATCCCTGGTGCCATAAAAAAAAAAAAAATATATATATATATATATATAAAATCAAATATGTATTTTCCAAGTGTGTCAACTATTTTTTGCTTTATGACACTGTATTACTTATCTAAATTATTTTTAACTTTTAATAACTGCATCTGTATTTTTCTTTTACAGGTTCTGAGTTTCTAGTTGGGGTTATAAAGTTCTCTCTCACCTCTACACATTGTCTAGAATTTCTTTTAAATTTTCATTTGTTTATGTATATATTTGCATTTCCATCTTTAATTATGCAAAAACATGTAACTTCAAGTGGTAAATTCATTCTGGTTTCAGAACTCTAAATTCATTCCAATTATTATCTTTAGATTTCTGAATTCCTTCCAACTACTTGAGTGAATTCTTTTTTTTTTTTTTTTTTTTTTTTGCAGCACTGGGGATTGAACTCACAACCTTGCACTTGCCAGGCAGGTGCTTAGGCCACTGAGCTAGATCCCCAGCCCGTGAACTCTTTTTGAAACCAACCAAATATTCGGTTGGGCCAATTCCCTATTTTTTCTCCTAAGTACAACCTGACCAAAATCTTAAAATTTTAGTCACATTTCATGTTTTATGCTCACATTCTTTGTAACTGTTATACTTTTCACCAGTAAAACTGGGCTATGAACACAACTATTCAATATTATCTATAATGTCCATTCCTAAAACTCTTCCACTGGATTTAGGTTAAATGATTAGTGTGTAATTCAAATTTTGTTTATCTTTCTATTATATTGTGGCATAATTATAATACCTGCTCCCACTTTTTCAATGCATAGCAGGAAAATTTACTGAGGTACTAGGGTCTGCTTTGTTTCTGCTACACTAGACCTTTGCGTAAACATAAGGATTGTACTGCCAAGGCAGAAATGTTCCTGACACCAATCTTCTTTTCTGGCTTTTCTTTCTAAAGTGTGAGCTCCAAGTGGGTTGACCTAAGTTGAGTATTTCCTTTACGCAATTTACAACACAAGGAGAAGAAAGAAAGACGCTTCGTGGTCTAGGGCAGTGAATATAATAATGGAAGGGTACCAGCTACTATGGAACACAGAAAGGCCACCAAAGGAAACTCTCCTAGAGACAACGAGCCTTGGGTTAAGCCTGGAGAGAAATCAGTCCCTACTGGAGGTGGACAGGCAGAGAGAGGAGGAAGTCTTCTGTAGCAATGTAGACAGCAGGTGCAAAGGCTGAAGCTGTCTGCGAACACTGGGTATGTAAGGAGCTGAAAGCTGTGGAGTTTGGCTACACCATATATATTTATGCCTATAGATTTTTCTTCCTTTCAAACAGCAGCCTTTGCAAATGACTCACTAAAATATAAAAGTGCCAC
>RJWT010037186.1:0-13118 GCA_004365215.1 Cuniculus paca | reverse complement strand
CAGGAGAGAAAGCCTGACAAGGCTCTGGCTATATTTCTCCTCCTTTCTCTAAAGCACAATGTCTCTTTGCTTCTTCTGTCCCACTTGTCATTTTCTTATCTCTATTCAATAGGGAAAGGAAAATAATGTGAAAATTAATGATTGGAGAGAAGAATCTAATCAGAGTTGGAAGTTAGCATCAATTTCTTCTTTTCCTTGTCCCCACACCCTCCTCTTCCAGCAATCTTACTCACTGTTCATTTAAAAAGTTGAATTTTTCTTATAGGTAATCAATGTGACCTTTCCTTTTTTATTCACATAAACTCAATTCTCTTTGAGAATTTTATAAATAAAAACTAAGTTTGCATACATAAAAAAATTGGTTTCACTAGGTGATTGATGAGTTTAATCTTTGAATGATTAAGTAAAATGTTTTTTTAGCATTTATTTGCTTTTATTTAGTGAATCATACCATTTGGCTAAAATATTGCAAATAAAATGGTCAATTTCTCCATGTTCAGGGTGGACACATCCTGAAAAAATAAAACAAGAAATAAAATCATTCGTCTTTAGTTAGTTTGGACTATGTGGAAAAAAGAAGTCTCTATATATTTTTGTTGTGATATTTCTGGATATCAAATGACGAAAATCCTGCCCTTTGTTCCCTCTCCCTCTCTGAACTCCAACAGGTGTATTTAATATTAAACCAGATTGTCTTCAGTGAGGCTGTCTCCATGAATCACCCATCTGGGTTATTCTTATAGTTTTTGAAGCACAGTGATGAATACCTGATTTAAAAAAAATTACAGATGGTATCTCCTTTTGGTTGGCTTTACTTAAAAGCAAATTTATGTTTTATCTGGGGGTAAAGAACAGCTCCTCTCATCTCAGACTTTTCAAGCCATTCCAACACTTTAAGTACTTGCTGGTGTATAAATAAATGCTATGCTCTAGTCTGGTTCATAAATGCCAAGGGGAGTTTAATTCTGGACCTAACTCATGCATAGAATTGGAAAGGATGCTTTTAAAAGTTAGAATTTGTATATGTGTAGAAATTCATAGATATATAAAACATCTAATTGGAAACACTTTAGTAGTCATCAATCATATTGTAATAAATAAATATGACACCCTGATAGCTGTCTGGTTCATGGTGAAATACGAATAGCTTGTCTTTCAAAATATGATTGAGATTTCCAATGGATTTTATTGGGAAAAAAAATTAAAGGATGAGAATTAGGCAGAAAGAAATAGGATACCCCCTACTGTCTTTACCAAGGTAGATACCTTTATGCTTGTCATTTAAGCTAACCAGTCTTCTGAGCAAACCCAAATATCTTTAAGTGTTCTTGAGGATACTGCAAAAGGTTAGATTTAAATGTGATGGTTCATGTAAAAGGGTTAATTTCTTTGCTTATAACAAAGTAAGCTCCCGACAAATTTTAGTTGTAGTTGCTTATAATTTTTCCTGTATACAAATTTGATTAGGCAAACCAAGACTAATTTTGGGGGCTGTGCTGGTTAACAGTGAACAAAATAACCTATCTATTTGGATGACCAGTTTGTTCCAGTTTTTCAGGGACATCCCAGGAATTTTAGTGTGTAAAACCCTGTTTCCAGGGAATCCTTCTAATACCTGGCCCAAACACCATGATTAGCAAGCTGGGTCCCAGCCTGGATCTGTTGTTCTTTAATCTCTTTTCATTTCCATAATCTTTTTTTTCCCTGTGGAATAATTTCTGAAATGTAAACGTTTTGATAAGATATAAAATCTTTCAAAATGTACAGATTTACTCAAAATTTTTGACTTCTATATTAATAGAAATGTTCCACCTTGTTAGAACAGGTACATTAAAATATGTGATTATGGCTATTTTTCTTACCCATATTATTTATGGCAAACTTAATTCTCAATGATTTTCAGCATTGAAATCTAGAATATCTGACTACTGGAAAAAGAAAAACTCCAAGAATATGCTTTTTTTGCTCTATGTAGTGATTATTTCCTTCAATTTCAATGAACCGGATCACCGGGAGTTAATTTGGGAATCTAGGAAATCTTCAAAACTAAAAAAGTTCATGTGCATATGTTTATGTGTGTGTTTTTCAGACAGAGAATTCATAGATTTCATCAGATTCCAAAATGAAACCATGGTCACCAAATATTTAGGGGTTACTTAGTGAAGAAGATTTGAAATGCTGCCATTTGCATCTGTTTAGATTTACTTTCTGCTGTCTTCATATCCTCTCCTCCTCTGACCCTTTTTAATCTTAGAATTTATTGACCGAAGTCCACTAGGATTGTATCAGAACAACTTGATTCATATCCTCTGTAGTCTCTTCAGCTCACTCAATGTTATACAAATTTTGAAGTGGTTGAGAAATTTTACTTTAGGTGCTGGAGGTATATCCCTCAGTGATAGAGCATTTGCTAGGCATGCTTGAGGACCTAGTTTTATGACTTTCCAGTTTCACAGGGGATGAGGGGAGAGTTTGACTTTATCGGATGGGTACTACACATAATGAGAGGTCATTGGTGTGAGATGTTTATTATTAGAAATAATACTTAACATTAATACTATTAGAGAATGCATGAGCAAGGCAGACAGAAAACTTGCAGTAGGTAGCGCAGACGGTATAACTGGATTACTTCCCCTAATTATGAGCTCGGGATAGTGAATACATAGCATTTCTATTTCCAAGTGAAAATCATTTCTTTGTGAAAACATGAGATAGTATATTCTGAAGGACATTCTGAATGATTATTAAAGATAAAAGCAATGGGAATTTAGTCTGAGAAGTATACCTAAGGTGGCACCATGAAATGACCCTGAAGCTCAGAAAATGAGCTACGAACACGAAACATGTTAGGGGTAGTGACTTTAAGACTAGATTTGAGAAAGTCGTAAGAATATTAGGGACCTATGTCTACATGTTGACAAAGCACAGTTCTGTGGACAGGTCTGACAATTAAGAGGATGTTACAATTTGATGTGTGTGTCTCCCCAAAATCTGTATATGAAGCCCTAAACTCCTCACATAATATTATGAACTTTTTGAAGATGATTAAAAGGCCTGTGGAAGTGCTGGACTTGTGAGTGGAATTAGTTCACTTAAAAAGAAGCCTGAGGGAGTCCTTGGCTCTTTTACCTTTCTGCTATATCAGGGTCCATAGAAGTTGCCATTGATGAGGGGCATCGTCTTACAAACACTGCATCTGCTGCTGCCTTTCTATCTCCCACATATGTGAGCAAATAATGTTTCTGTTGTTTATGTAAGTTACCCAGTCCACAGTATGTTGTCGTTAAAGTTGGAACTAAGACACACAGCTGCATTCAAAGTTGCTTTGAGATGTAGTAAGAGATACCATACTTTCTCTCATTCACTCAACAGTCCTCCATGAAAAGACACTGTACAAAACTGATCAGGTTCATACTTCTAAATATATGATCAACTTTAAAACTGCTCAGGAATTTTGCCACGTTTTTCTAATTGACTTTCAGCTCTGCTTAGCATAATTTCCTTTTCTCGGCATTATAAACCTTTTGGCCTTTCGCTTTATTCATTCTTGGCCAGTGATTGCTTTGGTCTTCAAAAAGAAAGTCTGAGCTACTAGGGAGGAAGGCTTTTAATTCCTTAAATCAAGTTTGCCCACCAGCTAATTGCAAACAGTGAATCTTCATCCTCTGAAGTCCAGTTCCTTCACCTTTGTTCAAGTTCTTTTTCGCCCATGTCAGGAAACATGTACCTTACATGATCTCCTGTCTTCATAGCTTCAATTTGTGACTCTCTACCTATGCATTTTTGCTTCAGCTAAATTTCCTTCTCTTACCTTAAAAGAAATTCCTCTTCTACTTCCACATCCTTTCTGACTCTTGCTCTTTACTCCTCTTCTGGTCCTACTCAGACTTCTTATGTGTTGTCTCTTCTTATTTTCTCCACTTTCCTCTACAAAACTGTCCATGGTATTGTCGCCAATGAGCCCAATATGTAAAAATCCAAATTTTACTCTTTCGTTTGTATTTTAAATTTTCAGTTGCAGTCAATGTACTTAGTTGAAATAACTTCTGCTTTAACTTCCCTAACATCAGAAGCTGCTGACTCTTCTTTACCTCACTGATTTCTCCCTGCCCGTCTCCTTTGCTGTCACCTCTTAATCCTGCTCAATCTTCAAATGTTGACATTTTCCCCCACAGGTTTGAGCCTTCTCTTGAGTGCTGTTTTAGGTAAGGTCTGATATGCCCACCTCTCAGATCCAACTCACAATTTGACACATGTGCTAAATAGGTCATAAGAATCTCATCATAAACATCTTCAATTCAAGTAAAATTTCTTTCTCTGCAAACCTACCCCCATTCCATGATTCTCCATTTTAATAAATGGTGGCACTAAGCACATTCTGCTCAAGAGGGAGTCCTCGTTATCACCCTAACACTTCCCTTTTCTTCCCATCCACAGTCGATCAATCACCTTCTCTCCATATGTAATATCCTAGTCTAAAACAATATCTATTACTTGACTTCCCCCTACCTACTGTTGCTCCCTCAGCATTTGCCTTATTGATTTCTTCTCTAAGCCTTCAGAGTTGTCTTTACAGACACAGAATGGTTCCATAGCATTCCTTTTCTGATACTCATCAGTAGTTTTTTTATGACTTCTAGAAGAGTCTTTAAAATTCTCAACATGGACTATACGATCTTGAAATTAAGTCGTAGTTATTGACATAATAGCTCTGACCTCATTGTTCACTATCCTCTGTCTTACTCTCTCTTACGTCATCACCTTGGCCTCTTACATTTCTCAATTATCATGTTCTTCCGTAACCCACAGAGCCTTCATGCACATCTGACCTGCCGCGTGCAAGCTACTGTTACTTCCCCACTCACTCACCTAGTTCATCCTGCAGTTCTCTGCTTATAAGTCATTTACTTTGAGCCAGAGTAGTCTCATTATATTTCTTTTTCATAACACTTATTTTATAACAATTGCCTTGTATGTAATTACTTGTGTAATTAAAGACTTTATTGGCCGCAAGATGAGACCATGCATTGTAAGCCTTATTTATGGCTAGAACGTTCCTTATTTTGGGTAAAGCAAAATACTCTTGCACTAACTTTTTTATTTGTCTTGTTACAAAAAATCATTTTGGAAGCCCATTCGATTATAGTAGGGCTTTTAACATATTTCCAGGTGGTAGGCTAAAAAATTTCCAGAGTTTTCCTTAACTATTTGTGGAATTGATTTCAAACATATTTATTTATGTACTCCTTTGCCTGTGTACTTATAGTATTATAAATATTGCAGACAGTATGGGAAACTGGAAAGAGGAAAACAAAAAAAAAGTGCCGTGTTTCTATGACTTTTGAAGGTCTTAAGATTAAACAACAGCATAATCAGAGTGTTTAAAATTACAGAGGGAGAAGTCATTTGGGCCCAGGAAGAGAAAAGTCAGATAGCACCTCCTGTGAGCCTACCAGTGTGCAGGCTGACAGTCACCAACTATCTCCCAACCCCCGTAAGCAGCAGGCTGATTTGGAGGACAGGCTGAGTTGATAATAACTGAGGTACAAAAAGCAACTGAATGCCTGTATTTTTGGTTGACTTTGCAGGCCTGGGGCTGGCGGTCTGTGCATCAATAGGGAGGATAGCAGTGTGCAGTATAGCAAATAAGGGAGATTTCCTCCCATCTTGTTTTTGAAATCCAATATTTTTCTCACTGTTTTGTTTTGTTCCAATGAATTCTTTTGCTTTATTCAATATTCTGTTTTGATTGGCTTTATTCTGTTTTGTTTTGGTTTGATTTTGCTATAGCTGATGGAATGGACAACTATTGTGAAGATAGCAAGATATACTATGGTAGCCATTGTTGTTTTCCTATTGTCCTGCTTTGATGTTCTGTACCAATTTCACTGTTTGTTTTGATTGGGTTTATTCTGTTTTGTTTCATTGGGTTTTATTATTTTTCAAATAAAATAAATCTATAGGTTTTCATCAAACTGACAAAAAAAATTACAGAGAGAGAAGAGCAGAGATAAGGTAGCCAACAAGGATGATGACTCAGCGAGGTACTGCAAGAGAGAAAGTCATTGGCATTGCCAAGGCAGGAGTGGGGAAAGAAGGAAGCTGTGTTATGGTTATGCGTCATGAGACGGAGCCATTAAAGAAGGCACCTTGCCTGAAACTGAAACTTGGAAATGACTGACAAAGTTCAGCAAGACTGGAAGGTAGCAAGGAGGATAATACCCTCTTACACTATGCATGGTTTTTTATGCTTCTTTGAATGCTGATGGCAGTCACTGATGCAGCCCAACAGGAAACCAGGGAGCCAGAGGACATCTAGACAGAGACACTAGAATTTGGGTGGGTGAGGGAGTCTCAGGATATATCTGTTATACTTCATTTCTCCCACAATATTTTGCAAAGGTGGTGTTCTGTCTTCCAGCTCCTCCGTTTCCTATGATTTTATCTGTTTCAGATAACCTAACAGTAAGATTTTAGTTCTCTCATTTCACATATTAACCTTTGTGTTTTTCTTTGATTCTTTCCATATAACACCAAAGTAAGAAAGTGAGATCATTAAATGTACTATTAAAGATAAAACCAATAAAATATAACTTTCCAAATGGTGTGAATTGAGCCATGGTGTTACGGTTTGTGTCTAGATGGTCCCCCAAAGCCTAATGCTGTCTTAGGCTTTTTCAGAGGTGGAAGAATCTACAATTTGTGATTGATTCAGGGTTCAATGATGGGATTAAGGATATGAGTGCTACACCTGCTCTAGGGTGGGTAGCTTGCATGCAATGTAAGGGACAGACAGAGGTTTGCTCCTCACTTTTTCTTGGTTGCTTTGCTGACTTCTGCTACCATGGATGGTTGGCCCTTTGCCATGTGCCACCCAGCCTTGGAACCGGCGGATTATGGACTAAAACCTCTGCAAACTATGAGCTTAAATAAACCTTTTCATCTTTAACTTTGGGTGTTGGGTATTTTGTCTCAGCAACGAGAAAAGTAACTTAAGACACGTGGTGTGAATGAAATACAGAAAGAAGTTCTTAGGAAGATACAACCAACTTACAGATAATATCAGTGTGACCAAAAGAAAATTAAAGCTATGTCTGTGATATCATAGACATGTCAATAAGTGTTTTAAAACAGAAATGATTTGGATAAGGTAATATGATAGTAATTAAGAAATTAACAGAGGTGTAACTAGAGCATAAGATCTAATCCTACCTTGGAACACATTTAAATATTTTAAATCAAGCCTCCTATTATTTTTTAAAGCTTTTTATTACTGTGTATTTGCCATACATAGTGCTCATATTCATCATAGGAAACTTGTACATGTACATAATATATTTTAATTCTTTTTCCCATTCCCCTCCCCTCTTTTTATCCCTGTTTTTCCTCCCCATTTACAGAAGCTTTGTTTCCATTTTTTTCTATTCTTTGTTTTTTCTTTTAATCCTTTTTCCATGCTTTTCCTTCTTCTCCCCTCCTCTGTTTCCCTTTGCATTTCAACATGTTCTTCCTGCTTCCCAATATCTATCCTCCATTTTGCTGTTTGTTTACCCTTAGGGTTTCTCATCTGAGAGAAACAATGCAATATTTAAACTTGTGTATCTTACTTGTGTGGATTGGGTCTCTGAAATGGTCGTATGTAATCTATAATGTTTGGACAATTAATCAAGAATGTCGTTGCTCAGTAATAGGCTATTAGGTTGAAACATATGAACTGCTGATAATTGGCCATTTCGAGTTATATAAATAGTAAAACAGTGGCATTGTATAATGTACAAATGCATACTAACTCTGAATTTTAAAATAAATGACCTTAGAAATTCATGGTTTCTGGTGTTTATTAATTTCCTCAAAGTATTTAACTTTTAAAAATAGCATTCATTTATTTGATCAAATGGTAACAGTTCCAAAAGAAATATATAACACTTGTATTATAACGAGTGCCAACATGTACATCTGCGCCAGAATCAATCTCTTTGACACAGTACATTATGAAAGTAATTTATTTAACTCTTCCTCAGTACATGATTGTACACAATTTGCTGTTAATAAAGCACAGAACTATGTCTTTTTAAAGGTATTTTGAATGTAGTCAGGTGCTGTGGTGATTGGGAATAACAAATCTCTCAGAAGCATCTTAAAAATAAAAAATGGCATAGCTACTTTTTCTACTTTGGCACTTTTGCTATTTATAAGAATGCTCTATGGATATATACTCTCATTCAATTTTCACATTGTAAATTCTATCAACTTCAGCAGGAGCTGAGAGCGCTAATTAGAACCTACTTTGGCACAGTGTTTTCCAAATCTCCAATTTTGAAGACCTGTGACTCCTTATTTGTCATTGTATTTTAAAATGTAGTAATCTTGATGTGTTAAAGATTTAATAAACAACATGCACAATGACTATTTTGAAGATAAACTTTCTCCCCTTGGAATTATATGTTATATTTTTTATCCAAGAGAGATAAGTAAATTCTATCTTGGGAGATAATTATATTTAGCCTGTGACAATTTATAAGGCAAATCATTTGTTTTTTAAAGTGTTTAATTTTCTGTGATAAAGCACAGTTTAAAATAGCTTCGAAATAAACCAATTTTCCACTGTAATAAAATCCAGTGTTTCATTTTGCATACTTCTAGGTCTCAAGTAAATGGAAGCTCAAAGGTGAATAGGATAGCCTTAGTTTTACAAAGTAACTAGAACATCTCAAATTTTTATTCCACTAAAAGGGATCTTCACTGACAGAAAGAAAACAAATGGGAAAGAAAGGAATGAAAAGAATAGGATGGAAAGAAAGGAGGGAGAGGAGGAGCGAAAAGGGAGGGAGGAGGGGGAGAAATACAGGAACAAAAACATAACCCAAAGGGAAATTGAGATCAATAAAACAAAGGGCTGGAATTGTATCCCAGTGTGTTGGAAGGTTTTTGTGTTTCCTAAATTGGCTCACCTTTTAGTTGATCAGGCATGTCAGGTGACACTGACCCAGGTTATGTATGTGCTGAGGGATGATAAAGGACAGAAACAAAGCCCTCCCTCACTGCTTTGGCAAACAGATCCCTTGACATCACCATGGCTCCAACTTTTGTGTTTAGAGGGGAATTTGAGGTGAAAGCAAAGAGGCTGAGATTACAGCCAAACATGAATCAGGGGGAGTTGTGGAGATGGCTATTTCTGCTCAGGTTTAATTCTCAGATATCAGCTCATTTGCTCAGGGCAGGTGGTCTCTGCAATTTGGCTCACACAGGATATTTTTCCAACCCTTGCTGGAACTGGAGAAGCTGCCAGAAATACAACAAGAGTAAGAAGTCAGTTCTCTGAACAGCTGGCCAACTACTCTCTGTGTGCTAATAACCAAGTCATTTCAACTCCCAGAGCCTCTCCTTCCTCATGTGAAAATTGGTATCTGTCTTGCTGGTCATGGAGCGGTGTTATGGGTTTGGATGAAAGAATACACATGAAAGAGTTCCAAAGTTTTGAAGTATTGTGCAGGTGGAAGGTATCGTGTTACACCTTTATTAGCAGCTAATTTGAAGGCATTGATCTGGAAGAGTCTGAAAAAGCCAGGAAGTGCAAATCCACAAGAAAGTGAACTAAAGCATTTGAACTACTGAACATTCTCTGCTCTATGTGCTGCAGGTCTTTCTCTACTGTGACGATTGAGCCTCTGCCGTGGAATTTAAACACAAGTAGTATCTGGTGCCCTTAATGAAATTGTAAATGTCTTTGGGCACAGCCTTGAGCATTCATCCAGTGCATTTCACAAGCATGGTCATTTAGAGGGAAACAGCTCTGAGGAGCATTCACTTCCCGTTGGAGCAAAATCAGCCTGTCACTCAGTGGTGACACTTACTACCTCTGACTCACAGCACGTTTCTCCATTTTCTCATTTGTTTGCTGGTCATTCTATCTTGTGATATTTACTGAGCACCTAGAATGCTAGATACTGCCCCTCAACCCAGGGGATAAAGCCCACCACAGTGACAGGCTCCATCCTTCTGGATTGTCTATGCTAGTGTTAAGTAAGTATCACAAGTAAATAAAACTGGATCATCATTTATGCTGGGAAAATATATATGTAATTGAGCAAATATATATGTAATTGAGCTTATCATAGGATTTGTCTCAGGATGGCATTCAGAATTAATAAACTTGAAGATGTCTTAAACATCTCAGTGATGTTCAGTATGAAATCTAGGCTGTTTAAACTTTCTTATCCTCAGTTTTCTCATCTGGGAAAAATTTACGCTGGGAAAATTTATGCTTGGAAGGATTAAATGTGGTGATCCCCATAAAATATTCTCAGTAGATTGTCAAGTACAAAGCCAAAGTTATATGAGAGTTAGTAATATCAGTACCAGTAGTGTGGAAATATAAAAGCAGTAAAACAGAAGACTAAATAAGCGATACAACATTTTTTTCCTGTTTTTATTTTCCTGGAAATTTATCAGTGACTCCACAGAGAATATGGACTGGGGTGTAGCAATAACAGATTACACTGATTTGTATCAAGGGCAGGACAGGAGCTGAGATCAGGGGAGCATGTCCTGTTCTCCATCATACTCTGATTCTACTCTGTCAAATTGGCAGCCAGATGGGTACTGCGGTGTCCAGCCTCACGCCTGAACCTGTCCAGACCTGTTAGGAAATTACATTTCTTGTAAAGGGAAATTATTTTCTTTGCCAGAAATCTCAAGCAAATATGTTTCCTTTTCTACTTTGGTAGTTGAGTCAGTTATCAATTCCTGATCCCACCCTTGCAGGAGTAGAAATGCTTTTGGTTTCCTGGAGTAGACTTTCCCATCCCTACCCTTTCTGGGGAAAGGATGAGGAGATCAGCCTCCTCACTGATGCAGAAGAATCGAGCCAATCCTGCAACATAAAATAACTTCTCAAACTATTTCATTATATAATAAAGAAAAAATTGTTAGGCAGACCACTTACATCTGATGTGTAATTCTGTAATCCTCCTTATTCCCATGGTGGGCTTTTATGCGTCAGGTTGGAAATCTAAAAGAACCAAAACGTGAAGTGCTCATAAGTGAATGAGGTAAAAGTGACTTGAGGAAGAAATATTTGGACTTTCAGGATACAGCTGACACCAATTTTATGAGTGGCATCACCCTGAAGCCCAGAGGTAAGTGAGAATGAAGCAGTTATTCATCCAGTCTCATATTTATTAAGTACACATTATGTGGTACGTGACAAATGACTGTGATAGCACACACCCTCCGGAGCTCATATGCTGGTGGATGTGCGAAAGAGTGAGGAAGAAAGGCAGAATCTAAGTGAGGGATGTACAGACGAAGCCTGCTGTACAGTCAGTGAGTGACAGCACAAGTCTGAAAGAAGAATTAAGCCAAAGAAGAGTCTTTATGTCCCCATTGTAAGAGACAAGAGACAAAGGGAAGTAGGGATCTTTTCTTTCCTAGATGATGGTGCTCTCTCTTCTCTTCCAGACTTTGTCATGTCATCATCTTGATCTTAATTCCACTATTTCTCTCTAACAGACTCTTTGAAACTTAATTTTATTTTGTTTTCATCCTAGCAATCCTCACACTTATAAATGTAATTATACTTGTCATTTTTAAGAGATACTGATTGAATACATGAATAAACTTTTAAACAAGTACAGTAAAAAGAAGGAGCAACGAAGTATTTTGGCACACAACTTCAAATAATCTTCTTCTGCCAGGGAACCCTGTCTCATGCTTTAGGAGTCACTGTTTTGTTCCCATAATCCCTTGCCAGCCTGTAGACTTGAATTCCCGCCTACAGGACACATCTTCAGGGCTCCCCAAGCAACTAGGTTCGGTTGTCCTTTAGCAAATATCAGAGGTGTTTTCTGGGAATTTCAAGTTTTGTTTTCAAAGCTTCTGAGGTTTTTGTATTCACCCTGTGGATAAGTCCAGAGAGAGGCCCTTTCATTTCTCTCCCAAGATGGATTTAAAAGTTGAGTATCCCTGTCCTCGGTCTTCTGTGGACTGCCCTGGTGTGGCAGCTTTGCCTCTGGATTGAACACGTTGTCCGTGGCAGTTTGGTAGATCCATCAGCTGTGACATTTCCCTTCTATGTATTAACAAAAGCAAGCATACCATGAGGGACAGCATGTGCTAAATCTCCTGGCATGTTTATTTCTTGTCTATTACATATTAGTTGTGAGGTCTTCAATTTGCATTTTTCTCACAAATGTCAGAGGGTTGTATCTTTGCTCATGTCTGGAGTTGTGTTTACATGAAATAAAGGGAAATTTGAACGGCAACCCTCAGAAAAGGAAACACAGAACATATCAGAATTGCTAAACCTGAATTGTTTTGCTCTTTGCTGGGTAAATGTCAGAATATAAAGTGATATCACTTAGAGATGCTGTGGGCTGGGGGCATAGCTACATGGAGTAGCACCTGCCTGGAAAGCATGAGATCCCAAGTTTGACTACTAGTACCAAGAAATAAAATAAAATAAAATAAAATAAAATAAAATAAAATAAAATAAAATAAAATATAAAATAAATAAAGATGCTGTGAGTTATTTCTGTAGCTGCTTGTTGATAGTTTTGTTCATACCTGGATTAAAAGTAATACCTGACTTTTGAAAAATGTACTTTATTGCAAAATATGAAATAAAAAAAGAGATGCTTTTTTTGTAATTTATGTCAGGTTTTAAATGGTGTCATGATGAATACAGCTAGAAAAACAGAGACAAATTCCTTCTAAGAGGGTCTTCATTGGAATCATACTCTATCATCTTTTTTATTCTGTTCCAAAGTACCACTTTGACAATAATAATCATACAATAAAATTTCCTATTTTGTTTGAAAATTTTTATTTCGCTAATTAAATAGTAGACTTCGATGACTATATTCTGACTAACCTCTGACGCTTTTGAGCCCACAAACTAGCAACCTGAGCCTCTAAAACTTTCAGATTCCTCAGTTGGAAAATGGCTTATTAATAACCAAGCTAACAGCTAGCTCGAGGATTTGTTAGGAGAATTGAACCAGAAAATCAACATGAAACTGTTTTCTAAATTCTACAGCACTATTAAATATATGGCCATACTGTAATATACATAAATAACTCAACATGTGTTGTTATTTAATAATCATCTATAATATCAT
>RJWT010037185.1:0-13109 GCA_004365215.1 Cuniculus paca | reverse complement strand
AGATCTTCTAGTAAAGCCTTGTTCAGGTTCAATAATCTCCACTAAGCCTTCTTCTCTAAAATGTGTTTGTGTTGTGAATTATGACAACACATGCCCTATTTACTGTCCAGGTTTATAAAGAGATATTTCTACCTAATAACAATCAATATGAGGGACAGAGAATTTATGCTATCACTAGTAACTGTGGGATCAGTACATGATCACGATTTAGTGGTCAACAGAGATCACATGAGAAGTCTTATCGTGATCAAGTAGGAAGATGAAGTAGAGATGGAAAAGATGGGACTCTACTTCTGAATTCAACATAGATAGTCAATGGACTGCAGCCAAGATATTTCCTAAGTATAGAATCCAACTTCCTTTTATGGAGAAACCTTGACTTGGACAAGATGGTATCTGAGTACTTTTGAACTCCATTCTAAGATCTACCAGTATGTGAGATATAACTCCCTCTGATTCCATTTATGGTAGTTAATGTATGCTTTAAAAGATAGATTTAAAATCTCAATGACCAAACATAATACTAGTGGACTTCTTGATTGCATAAAATCAATCTACAACAGGAACTGGACTCAGAAAAGAGAGAAACTAGGATTAGAGGTTCCATTTGACTCAGCTATTCCCCTTCTCTGCATTTGCTCAGAAGAATTGAAAACATACCACAGTGATATATGTGCACCCATGTTTACAGCAGCACAATTTGTAAAAGTTAAATCTTGGAAACAATCCAAATACCCATCGACTCAGGAATGTATAAAAAATATGTGATATTTTTATATAATGGAATACTACTCAGTCATAAAGAATGATAAACTCAAGACTTTTATAGATAAATGGATGCAACTAGAAACCATACTCATAAATGAAATAAATCAGACTTGCGTGTGCAAACACCAAATTGTCTCACTAGTGTAAAAAACTGAAAGAGTAAATAAGATCCCAAAGTTACAATAGATATAGTGAAAGGGCAAGAAACTGCTCAAAGGGAAATTTTATTGTTTGATCAATCTTGCATGCCTATATCTGGTAGCCTGAGCAATTACTTTGAGGATAACAATATGCAATATAATAACCATTGTTAAATTCTTATCATCTTGTTTTGAAATCCTATATTGCCATTGTCTTGTTGTTTTTTAATTGTTTGCTTCTTGATTTTTTGTTTTTTTCCCATTTAAAATTAAAAAAAAGAAAAGAAGAGAGAGGGTCTTCATAAATTGTCTAATAAAATACACAATTATCACTTCAAATTAATTTTCAGATAAATGTAAAAAATTTCTGATATAAGTATATGGAATGTAATTATCTGAAGTTTAGAATAACTGGACACTTTATATTTTATTTTCTAAAATTGACAAGTCTACTGGGAAATTTTTATTTAAACCCTGAAAATGGTGCTCATTACTGCTACTAATCTTCTACTCATCAGAAATTAGTCATACAACTCTGCCCGGATGCAAAGGATGCTAGGAAATGGAGCCCTTGATAGGTAACTACTTTCCAGTAAGAACTGTACACCCACTGTTTGATGTGGTTCAAGAGCACAGCTAGTCACTTAGTATTACTATCTACCTGGCTGACTGAGGAAGAATTTAAAAGAAAAATGTATTTTGATGTACTTTTTCTAATAATCCAAAGGACTTAACATCTTAAGTTTGAATGAGTTGAGGTTGATTTCAGATTAAAATGGGCATTTTATCTCATCTTGAAGTCAACAAAATGAAACTTAAATATATTAGGACAGTTTACTCACCATGTCAAGAAAAAATATCAGGGTCAATAATTCGTATTTCTCATTTGCTTTATCAGATCATTATTGTCATAAGTTATCTACACTGTGACTTTATATGCTATATCTTTATTTAGAATATTCTAGAATTCTAATTCAATGAGACTAGTTGTTCTCCATATCAATTCTGATTGTTTCTTTCCTTTTTTTTAATATTTTGGGTTAATTGGGGTGTTATATTAAGAAATAAGATTAGCCCTATTCAAAAGTCAAAATTAACTGATGTTGTACAAACTGACCAGCTTCTTCTTTGCTCTAAGGGGATACCAGAACTAAGCAATTACAATGTAAAAACACTGGGCTACTGTGGCTAGCCTTCAAGGAACAGAAAAGGCTATGATGTCTGAAAGCTAATGTGGAGTTAGGGATGGATGGGCCAGACTGCAAGATGAATGGAAAGCAGTGTGGTCTGTAGAGCATTCGAATTTTTTTTTTCAAAGGAATTTTTTACCCCAGGCCAGAAGCCTTTGTGTCAGGGAGACTGTCTCATTTCTCTACTCAAAGGCTGTCAGAGATGACTGAGATTTGAGAGCAGTTTCTGATGTTGACAAGGTCAAGGGAGGCAGCACTGCAAACCATCAGTCACTGCGTCAATTGTGAGCCAAGGAGACACGTAAGCCCCACAGTGAAACCTGGAAAACTATTTTCTCTGGAGAAACAGCAAGAGGGGGGTGTGAAAGACAGAAAGGAAGAAAAGACATAGGTCAAATGGTCACCATGAAGTTTATCACATTAGCATTCAGCTAGTATCAGAGAAACTGTCTCAATCCCAGCTGGGAATATTCTGAAAAAGAAATTGACTAGAGGCAAAAATCATATTAATATTACTCTGCTTAATCAATACATAAAACTCTCCAATGTGCCTTTGCAAGGCTGTTCCGTAAGTTAGGATTTGCAGTGATTTTGATTCTGATTGTGTTTGCAAAAATCACATGTTGAAGCAACCAAACTCAGACTGTGGAAGTACAGTAGTAGCAGCATGTCCCTGCCTTGAGGGTGTGTTAGGTTTGCAGAAATTTGGCCAGGTTGCAGCCGTTACCCTTGACTAAATCAGGCACAGGCTCCGTGGAAGCAAGTTACAGGTGGAAGAGCAGCACTTTGCTTTGGGAGAGTCATTTCTCTAGTTCAATCTCCAAAGATGCATAAACACAAGGCCAAAGTGTGGAAGCCTTAAAGTTGTGAGTGGATATTGTAGTCTTCAATGTTAATGTGAGTTCCCCAGATTTCAATGTCTGTTTCAGATCAAATGAAAGGAACATCTCAGACTCTGACTTGGCCAAATAACTTTACATCTATTCTGAAATTTCTGTTGCTATTTAAGTCCACAAGTTCTATTGAGTTTTCATGGAGGTATAAAAAGTAGACTCTTTCTGTTTGAAATCCATAAAAGTATTTCCCAGTTTGGAGGGTGGTTTTCCTAAGTTCCATTTATCTAGTTCAGTGGTTAACAGTTGGAAACGGGCACAGTGTTTGCACCCAGGGGACATATGGTAACATCTCAAGATACTGTGTCAGCACAACTGGGAGTAGAGTTTAGTAATAACATCCCATGAGTAGAAGCTAGTGATTCTATTAAACATTATACAATACACAGGTCATACACAGAACATCCATCCCAATACAAAGAATTAAATGTCTTCAAAGCCTACAGTGCCAAGACTGAGAAGCAGCCCTCGCTGGTTAAAATCAGGATACTGTAACTAGACATTCAAAATAAAGCTCTGAAATCATCTCATTCAGTATCCTAAAATAATGATGTAAGCCTCCTATCCATGTAGAGTTATGTACTCTTATCTTCAGTCATTTCTCCTGTTCCTATTTCCTTGACTATTAATTATAAAAATTAAATTAGTTTTTAAACTCATTTGTAAGAACACGATGCTTCATATATTTGTAATAATAATAATAATAATATTGGGATCTGCTTAGTTTCATCCTCATAAAAACTAGGCTAGGCTGAAGCAGTTGAGTTGATCAATAGACAGTTTGATACATATGACCTTGTCAAACCCTTTGGAGTTGTGGCACCCTGAAATAAAAAGCACTTAAGAGTTTGTACCTACTGAGATTGAAATATGTAAGAGAGGAACCAAGAAAAATTCAGCTCTCCCTACCCTCACCCTTGGCTGGAAAGAGAGTCAGAAAATATTCTATCTTTCAACCGAAAGACTTAATAAGATACAAAATCCCCGATAAATATGGGGAAAAGGTTCTGAAGTCCAATAATGCTTTTATTCTTTGAAATGATTGGTTTAAGTCTGTTTTCTACTATTTGATTACAATATGTGAGAAGATATGAACAGCTTTTTTGAAGAAAACAAAGGACACTAAGGTAGCCATTGTTGATTTCTTACCATCTGATTTGAAGGCCTGTAATGCTGTAACTCTTTTGTTTTACCTGGTTTAATATTATTTTGTTTTGTTTTGAGTTTATTGTGTGTGAATGTATGAACAACCATTTCGAAGAAAACAAGAGACCCTAGGGTAGCCATTGTTAATCTCCTATTGTTATGCTTTGAAGACCTGTATTGCTTGCAGTGGTCGGTTCTGAAATGTTTTGTTGTGTTTAACTCTGTTTTGTTTTGTTTTGTTCTCTTTAAAATAAAAAAAAAGATTCTATCTCTCTATATACTTTGCATTTTAAGATCTGACTCTGTTGTATACAGAGATTTTAGAGCTCTTGGTAGTTTATGTTGGACTTTTTAGAACTTTATATGAAAACTAAGTCCTTGTTCTTGAATTACCTCTTACATTTTCATTCCAGTATTATTAATTCCAATACTTGATTTGTATATTCATTTATAAATCTACCATGTGGAAATCCATTTTCTTTTTACCTGCCCACTGCTCTCATTTCTTTGTTTTCGCTTCTCTTTTTTATTTTTAAGAGGATTTTATTTTTATTTAAATTTATTTAGCAGGTAACAAAAAATAGAAAATTTATTCACATTATTGGGTAACAATGTGACATTTTGATACATGTATACATTGTATAACGTTCAAATCAGGATAAACATATCCACCTCTTTATTTTTTTTATTTTTTATCTTATTTTGTTTACCTCTTTAAATGTTTACTTTTTTTTTTGCCATACCGTAGCAAACACTCTACTACTAAGCTATATCTTCAATGTCTGTTTTTTATTTCTTTATAGAAAAAATATTAAAAGTTCACAGTCATTTCACTTAACTTTTGAAATACACACTATATTATCACTATCTAAAGTCACTTTACTGTGCAGTAGCACACCAGAATTTCTTGCTCCTCACTGTGACTTAGTACCCATCGATTAATCTTTCTTAAGCTCTCCCCACTGTCTGGTGACCACATTCTACTCTCGGCTTCTATGAAATGACTTCTATATTCCACAGGTAAGTGAGATCATATGTTGCTTGTGTTTCTGTGTCTGGTTTATTTCACTCAACAAAATGTTCTTTAGTTCCATCCATGTTTTGTGAATTAATAGTATTCCATTGTGTCTATGTGCCACATTTTCTTCATCCATTTGTCAGTTGATAGACACTAAGTTTGCTTCCATCTTTGCTATGTGAATAGTATTGCAATGAAGATGGGACCACAGATATATCTTTAGCATTCTGGTTTTATTTATTTTGAATGCATACCCAGAAATGTGATAGCTGCATTTTATGGTAGTTCTATTTTTAATTTTCCAGAAATTCTCCATACTGTTTTCTATAATGGCTATGCTAACTTACATTACTACCAGTAGTTTGCAAGGGCTTCCTTTTCTAGCGATCCCCTTTGTGATAATAGCCATTCTTCCTGGAGGGAGGCAATATTTTATTGTGGTGTTGATTTGCATTTCCATGATGATAAGTGGCATTGAATACTTTTTCATATACCTGTTACCTATGTGTATGTTTTTCTGTGAGAAATGTCTATGTAGGTCTGTTTGTCATTTTTAATCAGATTATTGGCTATTTTTGCAATTGACTTATTCCTTACATATTTCAACTATTTACTCATCATCAGATACATAGTTTGTAAATATGTACTTTCCCATTCTGTACTTTGTCACTTGGCTCTGTTGATTGTCTCCTTTGCTGTATTCCCTTTTGTTTTCAGTGCCACCAAATTTAGTAGCATCTACAGTTGTGTTCCTAGTTTCCTCAATGGGACCATGAATAAAAACTGCTCAACAGTACTGCACCTACCTCTATCTTTTCTCTGTGATATTCCATCAGGAACATCGCCCAATTAGGTACAGTGCTGTTTATCTTAACTGTTCCTACAGTTTCTGGACTTTGCTATTTATTTAAAAGGTAATATAGTTTTTGATGGTGGTTGTCAGCATCTTTAACATTAAGCATGTTTCTAAATATTTCCATTGACTTTTCTTGGTGAGTAAAATTTCAGCAGTGGCTCAAACTGCAATATTTTCTCTCAACGTTCCAATTAAGTTTCAATTGTTCTTTTAGGGAGTTCAAAATAACATAGTATTTTAAAACTTAATTCATTGGTGATTAAATTGTCAGTGTAGCCTACTTGACTCTTCTTGGGACATTATAGAAAAGGACATTTTGGTTCATATATCTCTAGTCTCATCTACCTTTTTCTGCCATTTTGTCAACTTGTACGCCAAACCTTCTTTCTCAGAGAATTGCTGTCATCTGAGCAACAGTCTCCCAGTAGTCTGTGTGACTACTACGCACAAGGTAATTTAAGGGAAGATATAAAGGTCTGCCTCTCCATATATGACTTTTTTCCTATGCAAACTTGTCAATGATCCCCCCTTCCTTTTTTTGAAAACTATTTTTTTTTCAAATCTACTTTCAGAGAACTGGGTTATTTCAGACAACAATTAGTCCAATAAAATTCTGAATATTTTGCTTATAAAAACCTTGAAATATGACCAATGATGAATTTCTTATAAAACAGAAATTTTTTCTAGACTTCATATTTAATTATTTATTCAGTAAATAATAATTTAGACCCACCATAGCTATAATAGTACTTTTAGGTGTTGAAGATTGAACAAAAAGAGACCACTCCACTTCAATGTTGCCCAAGTTACAGTTAAGTGAGATACATTAACGAAGAAGAACTTGTGGGGATACTTATAAGACATGCTAAGTGCTACACTAAGAAAAGCAAAATGGTTCAGACAGTGGTAGTAGGGGGATATAGCGACTGATGTACATAGGATGGTAAGGCACAGCCTGCATGAGGGACAGGATTTCACAGGGATTGACTTGAAATGGGCCAGCCAGGTCTGGCATAGGTCATTTCAGAGGTGAAGTTCATAGACTTGAAATGGCAATGAATCTAGCAGACCCAAGAATCAGCAAGAAGTTCAGAGCAATGGACCAGTCCAAGAGAGAAATGGGGTATAGAGAGACAGGCAGACCATGTAGATCCTGTGGAAAGAATGGTTATGGAATATATGTCAATTTCTCAGGGTTGTCATAACAAATTACCATAAACAGGTATTCACAGACATTTAATCTCTCAGAGTTTGGAAGGCCAGAAATTTGAAATAAAGGTGGCAGCAGGGTTTGTTTCCTCTGGGGGCTCCATGTCTCTCTCCAAGGTGCTGGTGACTACTTGGCACTCTTTGGTATACTTTGCCTTATAGACACAACAGTCCAGTCTCTGGTTCGCTGTTAACATCCTCTGAAACTTTCTTTGCTTTTCCTCACAAAAAAGTGCCAAGAAACAACAAATGGGATCACATCAAATAAAAAAGCTTCTGCACAGCAAAAGAAACAACCAACAAAATGAAGAGACAGTCTGCAGAATGAGAAAAAATTTCCCAGATATTCCTTGGACAGAGAACTAACTAAACAACTTAAAAAAAAAAATAGACTCCTCATAATAAAAGACCCAACCAAAAATGGGCAACTGAAATGAATAGACATGTCTCAGAAGAAGTACTAGTGGCCAATAAACGTATGAAAAAATGTTCAACGTCACTGGCCATAGAGAAACGAAAATTGAAATTACACTGAGATACTATCTTACTCCAGAAAGCATGGCTATCTTCAAAATATCTAATAATAAAAAATGCTGATGAGGATGTAGGAAAAAGCAATTGTTCTACATTGTTGGTGGGAATGTAAACTAGTAAATCACTATGGAAATCAGTGTGGAAATTCCTCAAAAAAATAAAAATAAAAATTTCACTTGACTCAGTTATCACCCTACTAGGTATCTCAAAGAATTAAAATCATCATATTCCAAGGATATGTGCATACACTTGTTCATGGCAGTACTTGTTTTAACTAGATCTCAGAAACTATATGTCCATCAACAGATAAAGAAACATAAACTTAGATATTTGTAGGAAAATAGATACAATTTGAGAGCATAATATTAAGTGAAATAAGTCAGACATACAAGCTTAGAAATTTCATAATTCCTCTTAAATAAGAAAATATGTATCTATCTAGATACAAATAAAGAGTAAAATAGAAGATAGATAAATAGGAAGTAGGGATAAGTTCAAATAATTCCTTAAATTACCTATTCTGCAGTATCAAAATATTTTAATATATATGCTAATTTGTTTCATTTATACTACCAGTTTCTCAGTTCATTAAAAAAGAAAGTTTTGTACTATTATGTTTGTTTCTTCTTTGTAAGAAGGAATCTTTTGGTCTCTGAGTAACTACTTTGAAGAAAATGATACATAGTGTATTAACTATTCCTAGTGTCTTATTATTTTGTTATGAAATTTTGTTTCATTTTTTCATGAAGTAAAAACTAACACCTGTCACCAGATTTAGAGCTCACCATAAATCTGGGATGATCTCATCTTGAAATCCTTAGTTTAGTTACATCCACATAGACCCTTCTTTCAAATAAGGTCATCTCCACAGGTTCCAGAAATCAGAACATAAATATATTTTCTGAGGGGGTGGGGGAACATTCAGCTTGTTATCAGAACCAGTGGCAGATTCAAATACAATCTCATTTTTTAAAAGATTGTCTACCATGTTGAGTAATCTGCAGAAGACAGAGGTAAAAACACAGAGATCTACTAAGAGGAAAATGAGAGATGTTTTTCCATGGATTCCATTTCTTTCTATTTGCATTTTTGTTTTCAGGTAGCAAAGGGCAAAGACAGTTTAATTGTATGACTGAGGTAAAAAAAGAACTAAAACATGTGTCTCCATTAAAAAGGAAGGTCATTGCTAATACTTTTATATGATAAACAAAATAGTGAATTCACCAAAAGCTCTAGGTCAACCTTCTAAATAGCAAAATGTTAAAGCAGTCATGTTGCAAATTATTGTTCTCACAACTACTAATAATAGTGACTACTTATGAAGGGATTACTAAGCATGAGGCATTGATCTAATTGCTTTATTTATATTACTGCTCATTCAATTTTGCAATATACAAGTGTTTTAGTTTACCAGGATGCTACAACAGAATACCCTAGATTTGATAGCTCAGAAACAACAGAAACTTGTTTCTCATACTGGGAAGATGAGATGGGAAGTCCTAGTTCAAGGAAAATGCTAGTTCCAAGTATTATGCCCTTGGGGCTGGGTAAGAGCTCAGCCTATGGATTTTGGGAGGACACAAATATTTCTGACCATAGCATTTGTGAGAAAGATATAATCAATTCTTTTGTTTCTAAAGTCCTGCATCTAGAACTATCCTAAACTCGAAATAGCATTGTTGTTTTCTACCCCCTGCTACAAAGTCAAATCTAAAATGATCAAGCTTTTAAATCTAGCTATCAAATTACAGAAAAGATAAATCATGCTCAAAAATACCCTGGGAATGCAGCCAGCTAGCTCCAAATGTGAGCAACTCTAAGAATGACTGACTGAATTTATTTAAACATTTGAGATTTAACACGTTCTCACTGGCTTGAACCACTGGTGATACATGCATGACTTTCTCATCAGGCGACTTGTTCCACTGGTAGTAAAAATGTATCTAATCACTTTTATCAGTCTTTTTACTTATAAAATTAATAAAAAGCCACCTGATGGGTCAGTCCTGCATGTACGACCAGTGGTTCAAGCTATCCGGTAGTGAGACATATGAATTATGGCCTCATCATGAATGTGTTTAAAAAGAAACTGAAGGTATTGACAAAGCAATCATAACTATAGCAAAGAAACAGCCTGCTAATAATGTGTATTATGTAATCACAAATTTAAGGAAATACAGGGACAGGGACTATATTCAGTAACATTATGACTGAATATTTGAGAAGTTAAAAATTCTTTAATTACTTTAAGTGTGGCAATAGCACTGTGATCATATTTTTATACTTCACCATTTAGAAACGTGCATATGACAATATTTACAAGTGAAACAATAAAATGTCTTGGTTTTACTTCAAAATAATCTGAGGAGTGTAGATCTTTCTGTAATGAGAGAAGACATACATTGAAAATTGTTGAATGGTAGTAGGTATATCAGGACCATACTATCTTATTTTTATGCATGTTAACAGTTTCCAAAATTAAGGTTAAAAAATTAGACAAAGAAGTAATGCATATATATAATACAAGGCAAAAGCTGTACATGCTCACCATGGAAGTTTGAAAAACACAGAACTAAATTCTGTTTTACAAAACCACCTGTAAAGTTGCCCATTAGAATTTTCTATTTGGCCAAACACCAAGTACTCCACAAGCTGGCTGCCTGCTTTAAGGGACTACGGCTAATATTCTTCACTAAATAGAACTAAGAGCTTCTGAGAGTTTGGAGAATTTGGTCTTCAAAATATTTAGTCTTCAAAATATTTTGCCTGGTCTCTGCATCTTCCTACAACCTCAGCTCAAAATAGAACTATGACTCAAGAAATGCATTCTTGTGTGAAACAGAACTTCAGTGAGTAGTTGCATAGCACTGCATCTTGGTTCATTGTTGGAAACCAAATGTTTCATTGCAGGATGAGCTCCCAGGTGAACACTGGGGTTGCACATGCTTACCCGGATCTTGTTCTCTTTTCCTCATACTTCTCTACCAGGAACACTATTTCCATAAATAAGAATGCTGTCTTGTGATTTAGAATTTACCGTCTTCTGGAGAAGGAAACCAAATAACATATTGAGAGAAGTACACAGAACTTCACAGTCACTACCCCTGGACACTGACACCAGAGAAATGGACCAGCTCTGCTGTGCTTCTGCTTTGAAAAGTGTTGGCTCTTTCCAGTTAAATCCTGCCTTAATGAGCTCACAAATGTAGCCTGGTTCCTTCCTGTGGTGAGCGTCTTTCTGACTGCTGCTTCTGCATCAAACAGCTGTGGCACTTGTCACTGAAACTATTAAGACAATTTCTTCATTCTAACAAGATTTTACTCTTGAGTAAAATAATTTTTCTCAGTATAGCTCTAGATATTTTTCCAATGGCAGTAATCAGTTTTCACTGATGGGTGGGTTTTCCCCTCACATTCGGAAGTGATTTGTATTAAGCGTTTAAAAGCAAAAATGAACATTTTTATTTTTTTAAAATGTATTTAAGCAGGGAAATGAGAGAACTCCACTAACAACTTAAAGTAGATTTACAGTGAGTTTTTCTGCCTTCACTTGCCCTGGAGCCTTGATGAGACTTGAGTGTCCTTGGAGGAATGGCAGAGGGAAATGCTGGGGGCCGATTGCTGATTTTATCATTCAAACACAAAATTTGTTACACCACTTTATCGGTCACAGGGAAAGCAATTATATTGTGGTTCAATTTTCCACTCAATGGCTGTACTGGGGATCAAAGTCAGTTTTTATGATGGGAAAAAATGTTTTGCTATTTTATTTGTTACTTAAAATAAAGAAGTACTGTTAGTATAATATGTTCAGAGGTTTTCCTTCCCCCTCCTCTACTCTTTCATGAGATACAGTAGATTATTTTGGCTTTCTCCCTCCCTTTGATTAAATAATCAGCTTTCTTCCTGTCTTCTAAAGCATATTTCACTGTAGAAATGAAATTGGCACGGTCTAAGGCAACATAGCATTAAGACTCTAATCAGAGCCACGAAGGGCAAAAAGTGCTCTACGCTATTTTTTCTTTCTTAGACGAGTAGTTTTCAAAAGAAATGGCATTGAACAGGCTTCGTCGTATGTGTGGGGTACATGCAGTGTACACGCATGATTATATTCACCCATTTTCCATGTAGAGCATCCTTGCTATATTTATGACTCTTTTTTGCTATAGAAAAAAAAAACTACTTAAGTGGAATTTGGTGTGAAGGATGGTTATTATGGGATAACATGTAAAATCCTTTGTTTTAATTAAAAGCTAAAATAATTTCTCTGCATTTAAAATTACTTCTTTCTTATTGTATATCTTTGCACTGAAAAACTTAAATAAAAATTTAAAATATCAACATCAAGATGATTATTTTAGAGCAATAGATTGCCAGCTCTTTTATTTTAAAATTTAATGCTTTTGTTCCCAGAAATCCAGTGATAAGGATTTTTATTTTAATACCATACCACTATGAGGCATCAGTTTGTAATAAGGCTAAATAGCTAGAAGAAAGTCAGTACTTTTTTTTTTTTGCACACTCATTGATAAGTGTTGAGAAAAAGGAGACAACTGACAGATACTTGTTTCTTTCAAAATGTATCATCTATTTCTAATTGGTTTCAGCTTTTACAATGTGATTTTGATCACATTTGATCTTCATTTTTCTGGTCTCCTGCTAATTGCCTCCAGGCTCCAAGAGTCTTACATATCCCCTGCATCCAGAAGCAAAGAATTTCTCAATTTGCTGTAGGCAAATAATTGTGGCTGTGACTGAGTGATGGTCTAGCAAACATGGAACACTTTTGTCCTTACAATAGAGCTTCAGGCCACAGCGGAAGAGAGGAGTGTGAAGCCCCATAAAGGTCCTTGTGGGGAGCTAGAGAAGTGCATTGAATGTGAGGAGCCTCAGGAGTTGAGTAGGTCGGTCTGCTGCTCTCAGCCCACATTTGCCTATGCCTAGGGCTTGTGCCCGGGATTTCTATACAGAATAGAGTGACTAACACCAAAGAGTGGGAGAGTCTCCCTCTCAACCATTTTCCTGCTTTCTGCTGTCCAACAAGTTCGAAGTGCTATTAAATATCATTGAGTTACAGCACTTGAAACAGGAAGCCAGGTTGCAGAGAAAGGAAAACTTGAACCTAACAAAATTATTTTTGTTAATTACAGTTACTGTTTATGGAGAGCTTACTATGTACTACATCCTCTGTATATGGTATGTAAAAATATTTTTGGAGCAATCCTGCAAGGAGCAAATTGTGATTCTTAAGTTTTAAAATGAGAAAATTAGACCCTAAAACCTACTGAAATTGTTCTTTAAACTATTCCCCAACTGCTTTGAGAACACTTTCTTCGATGTTACAGTCAGAAGATA
>RJWT010037184.1:0-13091 GCA_004365215.1 Cuniculus paca | reverse complement strand
ACTGAAAGGACTAGAAGGGACCTTTGAAGCTGTAGTCTAAATCAAAACTTGTAAGCATTCTGCTTTGTTAATGTTTCTGATGACTCCAGAGTGGAAATATGTATAAAATGCAATAGTAGTATAGTAGAGAGAAAACATAAGTCTTACCAAATAGATCTATAAATAGCTTCACAAAAGGAGCACACTTTTAATTAAATCCTGAAGTCTGAGGAAGCCTTCAGATGGGCTTCACAGGTAAAGAGTACACACAGCATTAAGGCTTAGAAGAGAGTCCCATGTATTAAAAGTGAAATTAGCTCAATGTTTCTTGAATGAAAATTAAGCAGAAAAGTTTACAAGAAGGGAAGGATGATACCAGTTTCTGGGAACTAAGACAAGGGACTTGTATGCCTTTCAGTTCTGGGAAGCCATAATGCTGGTGTAACAATTGCTTCCACTGTTAAATAAACAACAGGGAGAACATAAACCTTGTTCCATGTTTTCTTCATGTTGGGATTCTTTTTTGAAAAATTTACGAAGATATGATAACAGGTGCGTTTGTGAAGTGAATTCAAACTACCAGAAATCTTTCTCTTAATCTTTCCCATAATCTTCTATGAACTGTTAACAAACCGCTTTTTTTTTTCTCAATAAAGTAATAGAGGTACTATGTATTATGGCAGTCGTTTTTTAAAAATCACTTTTGTTTTTTAAAATTTTAAAATTTTGCAGGGATTAGAATATAAAATTTGGAGCAGAATTCTCTGTTCATCTCTGTTTGGCGATTGTATAGATAGTGGGTAGAACATAAGACAGAGAACTGAGGACTCAGTAGTTTGTGTAGATATTGTTCCAGTGCCTCCCAAAGAGTTGGTACTCAGCAATCTCCCGATTCATTAACCATTAATCCTATCAATTTTCATCTTTCTGAACAATGTGTTATTCTCCCTCTTGAAGATGAAATTAATGCCCTCCTTCCCCTTGGCTATTTTAATCATTCTTCTTTAAAATTAATCCATCTTACCATCATTTTGAGGGGCAGCAGAAAAAGCTGCAGAAACTCACTTGACTGCTATATAAAGAAAAAAATCCATGACATCCATTTCATGATCAGCCATTACCAAACATCCATCAAGCTATACTGAGTACTTAGAGTGTGTCAGGCACCACGAGATAGATGTTGACATTCCAAATGCAAAGTGCTCAAGGTACTGTTCTGACTCTTTGAGATCTCCCCGCATGAAGGATACAAAAAGTGATTCTGCAATTCCACCATTTCTCTTGCAAGTTGCTTTTTCCCAAGGATATTAACCAGATCGTTGTCTCCAGGCTTTGTCTCCAAAAGATCTTCAAGGGTTAATAATTGATGCATAAGCAAAAGGCTTCACTGACCAGTTACATCCCTGTTTATACAAAAGTCTTTGCAGCACTTCTATAGACCTTTACTAAATGCCTCACATGGTGGCTCTCCAGCAAGGGAGGGTTTCCCAAACCCAATCAGCCAGAGGAACTTTTGCTGTGATCATCACAAGAAGCATGAGGTGCTCTGAAGAATACACTTGGGATCATGGGGTCAGCCCTGACCTTGGTAAGGAGAGAGCCCACCATCTCATAAGTGTGTCCCTGATTGTGTTATCTAGGGGCACGTCTTTACATTTATTTACCCTGGAGCCTATTTGACTTAACTGGCCAATCACGAGTATCCAACAGTGAGCTCCCTAGCCGAGCCTGGTGGCGCACGCCTGTAATTCTAGCACTCTGGATGCTGAGACAGGAGGATCATTGTGAGTTCGAGACCAGCCTGGGCTACAAAGTGAGCTCAAGGCCAGCCTGAATGGCATAGTGAGACCCTGTCTCAAAAAGACAAGGGCCAGGGAGCTAGCTCAGTGGCCTAAGCACTTGCCTGGCAAGCGCAAGGTCATGAGTTCAATCCCTGGTGCCGCAAAAAAAAAAATAAAATAAAATAAAAACAGTGAGTTCCCAAGCTTTGCCATTGCAGTAGCTAGAAAAGCTAGTTACATCATTACTGGCAAGTCCCCTGGGAACATATATGATTTCCAAATTGCTCAACAAAGTCAACTCCTGAAACTGCACTGTCTCTTCTAAAAAAGAGAGGGTGTGTGTGTGCGTGCATGTGTGTTTTGGATGCTTTCTTTATCTGGAAAAATTCCTATCTATTGCAACCACTTATTTCTTTTCTCTAAAGCATGACAGATTATGTACCTTAAACTATTGTGCTGTTAGCAAACCTAAGAAAACTTGGTTTTGCGATAATGGAATCTGAACTTCGCTAAATTTTTAGTGTTGATAAAATTCCACCTTATCAGAATGAATGAAAAATAAGTCATATAAATCAGCATTAACAAACGATATTCCATGCTGACATTTCTGTTCAGGAATTGGTATTTTATTTAGGTGACAGACATCTGCTGAATTTATAAAAAGCAGTTGACTTGTCTTAAGGGGCTAGCTATTATTGAGGAATATATTAGTTTTCAAGAACAATTTGAACAGCTTCTTCATAAGTTCTTCATCTTTTCTGGAAGACAAATGTGTAAAAACACATGGTGTAGTTCATTTCTTCAGAATTATTTACTGAGCATCTGCTAAGTGCTGGGACCCCTTCTAGTTTGGGGACTGACAGTAATGAAAACACTCTCGTGATGGCTGTGTGTGCTGATAGGGCTGCTTGGGCTGAAACGTGGCTGAATAGTGTGCAGACTCTGAAAAGTTACACAAATTTGACTGATCAAAGTTGGCTGTCCTCTCTTCACTCTGCTTTCCCCTTACTCCAAGCAAAGCAAAGCAAATAGCATTAAAACTGTGGTTTATAATTTTTGGACCCAAAGGAGTTAATGAAAATATAGTGAGTGCGAATGTTGAAGGTCTTTGACAGACTGCAGGGCAGACAAGAACAAAGGCTCAGCAGGTGGCTCTCAATGCCCTGCACAGCTCTGTTCCATGTGATCATGAAGAAGCAGGCTTCATCATCCCATCTCTGGCACCAGCCTCTGCAAAGTACCAGAAAGCTCACACAAGCTTTATTCTCAATGTACTGTGGTAGGTGAGATAGGAGGGTGTAGGGCAGGGGAGAGAAAAAGCATCTATTTTAGGACAAATGGTTTCCTCACAATGGAGAGCAGTGACTGTCTATGTGGATGTCCATCACAATTACATGACAGGTTGGATAAAGGGCAGCCTACTGGGCTTCACCCTAGAGTTTCTCATTCCATAGATCTGGGATAAAGCCTCCTCCCCCAATTGTATTTTACTAAGATCTCTGGTGCATCTGATGTTGATTCAAGAACCTTTCTTCTCTAAGGATGTGGAAAGTCTAAGTCACTTAAGTTCCTACTGCAACTGAAGGAAAACTGTTAAGTGAAAATATTCATGACTGTAATTTCAGAGTATGGGGAGTTGGCTTGATTGAATAAAACTAATGTTTTTTAGAGCTTCCTCACAGTTCCATGATTCATACCTGTATTGGCTCATTTGACTCCACCATACTATTTCCGGGTTGTCATTAGTTAAAGTGTAAAGCAATTCATTAACCAGGAAACAAAAAAGAACTCTCTTCTCTCTGAAAAGTTAAATATCATATATTAACTACCCATTTATGTGAGGATACATAATGCTTTCTCTAGTTTTTAATATACGTATATATTAATGACTTCTTGACATTCAACTGTTAAATAAGAATAAAGATTACCATTTTTGACATCTTTTTGTTGAAATAATGAGAGTTAATAAAGTGTTTGAAACTTCCCTACAGAGTCCTACTCAAAGTAGATGCCATAATTGCTACCACTTAAGTTTCCATAAATTTATGAGTATTTCCTTTCTCTACACTGTAATCTTCATGTGTGATTAATGTGAACCTCATGTGATTTTGTGACCTCATTCAACTATTTCATTATAGGTGCTCAATAAATTCTACTGGACAGGTTGACACTTCACAGTTTCACATATACAACAGAGAGAAAATATCCACAGTTGATTAAAGTGACCTAAAGTTGTCACTGCTTAAAAGATTTCCTCACGGTTGAAGATTTCTGTTAAAAATCCAACACAGTACATTAAAGGATTGTGTTACTTCACAACACATTTATATTAATTATTCCCAAATCAGATGGACTTCAGGATTCAACCACAACCTCTGTCTAGGAGATCTTTACTTTGTGAAGAATGGGCCTTGGTGTGGGTGCAGATCTCTGAGTGGATGATGCCAGAAAGAGTAGACCTGGTTGGGGCAAGGGAGAAAATGCAACTTGAATGCATAGAGTAGCCTAGGTAGAAAACAGAAGATAGAGCTCTGGAGCCAAGCTACATCCCTGAAGAGCTCCCTTGCTGCAGGGGTTCCAGGGTACAGTGATTATTTTACTTTTGAGTGCTCCATTCTTAGAATGATTAAGCTATGAGCCTGAAGGGTCATAAACTCCTCTGATTAATACTTAATACCATCTTTTACCAACCACTCATTAATTCATGTGATCATCTTATCACACCCTCCCTGAATAAGTCCCAAATCCAGGGATCCATCCCATCAAGGAGAATCCATTCAATTAAAGCATTGTACTAATGGCTGTTAAGACTATTCATAGAGGCTACTAATTCTTGGGAACTTTGCTTCAGTCTCGAGGTGAAATATGCCCAGTGCACCTTCTCACGTAATCCTCACATCCACAATGTGGGTGTGAGTATCTTGATTTAGAGATCGGCAAAGTCAGACTTGAAGTTTCTTTGACACAGGCTGTGAAATTCAAATGCTGAAGTTCAAATCTCAGCTCTACTCCTCACAAGCTGCTTGACCCTGGAGCGAACCATATAGAGGTTAAACACCTTTTCTGTCACCTGTAAAGTGAAATAGTAGTGATCTCATTGTGAATATTCTGTAAGCTAATGTAGGTGAAGTGATTACCGAAGTGTCCAGCACAAAATAACCCCTGATCCTCAGGTCAGGAAATGCCAATGGCAAAGACATAGTACAGGAAAAAAACCGAGCCTGAAATGCTGACCCTGAATCAGTGCTCCAAATACCCTTACTATCCTATCTCTCTTTCCCAATACACATCCTACAATGCCTTGCTTTTATTCTCAGAAAGAATTTTCACTAGGTCTCCTTAGCCTGTGCAGTGTTGAAAGGTTTTAGGAAGGAAGGGCAGTTCAGGAAAGGAAGAGATGAAAAACTAGTATCCCTTAACCCTTGAACTGAAATGACAACGTCAGCCCATCCTGATCATGGCAAGGTTGCAAAGCCTTCTTTCAAGAGAAATCCTGTCTCCCCTGAAACATCCATTATCAAAGTCAAAAGCTTTATCTTCACAACCCTCCCCAAGCCACCTCTACCACTGAACTCTACTTTTAAATGCCACAAAACCAGTGTGTGCTCAGACCATAAATTTCACTGCAAGAGAAAACTCACTCCCATCCCTTGCCCCCCAGATACCCAGGGATTATAGCTCAGACTATCAGTTTCTTCTTGAATTCTTTGGAGAAAAAAAACCAATCTGTCTTTGGTGAAGAATCCATGGGTAACAGGAATCACCTGGCATGAAGAAGGATGGAAGCCAGATAGTAGATTGTTTTTGTGAATAACAGACCAGATTTATGGGGACAGGACAGAGAGAAAAATTTATGCTACCTAGAAACTCTTGGATTTCAGATTTAATTATCAGTCTATTCCCAGAGAAAGAAATACATATCTTCTGATTTGGGCTCACAAGCTGATAAATATTTAATAGGCAAATAATGAATCTTGGCATAAATATTTAATGGGGCAACATCAAGGTATCCAGGTTGGGGAGTGTCCTAGGGGAAAGAGGCTCTAGATAATGAGACAATTGAGTTGAAACTTGAGTAGAGTCGAGTCCAAGAAATATCAGTCTCTCTAGGTCTCTTCTGAAACTAAGATGGTTGCTTAAATAAAGAAATAGATGAGCTGCTTTGCAAAATGTGAACTGCCATGGAAATTACTGGAGGTAGTATATCTATTATCACATTCACTATTTGTTTGAAAGACAGCATTAATTTATTTACTTGGAAGACATAAACCTGGAGGGAGTTTGTACAAGCAAAATAAAAATCTAGGTGGGATGAGATGAGCATTCCTTCGAGAGGTTACAATTATGTTTACAGGTGTATAGACTTGGGAGAAGAAAGCCTGTTCACGTAGAGAAGCAGATGGTGCAGCTCTCAGGAAAGTTCTAAGAACAGCTTCCACTTGTCTTGAACCTCACATGTATCCAAGTTGTGTAAATGCTAGGACCATGGAATGAATAAGCATAGATATGGCTCTATAATTAAGGAATTCACCACTGGCCAGTGGAAGTTTTAACTCAGAATTTGACATGTGGTGTGGTCACCAATAAGGTAAGACCAGAAAAGAGCTACAGGAAGCTGACTATAAATCAAGGAGAACTTCCTGGAGGAAGCAGAGTTCAAGTCATGTCTCACCTAAAGGCTGATTTGTTGACATCATAATCACCTATTTGGCTATTCTCATTTAATGAAAAGTTAAAACATGAAAGCGACTCAGGGGCCTGAGAATGGCATCCAGGTAGCAACTGAAAGAGTGTTGAATGTCAATGTAAGGAATTTTAATTTGAGTTAGTAAATTGTAATTAATGACAGCATACCCCTGTGATGAAATATTTATGTGTCTTGTGTGTATGTGCACACTTGTGCTTGTGTACTGGTGTTTTCAGCCTCTCTGAAAGTATATCCTTGCAGAGTGTGAACTGTAGAGCAGGTAGAACACAGAGCAAAAATGCCTCTTGCTGAAATTCCTTGAAGAACTTAAAAGAAGGAACCAAAAATAGACTTAAACCTCCTTTGCTCCCTGTTCCTTTCCACCATCTGTCAGCTCCACTCCCCTAGGGAAAAAGCTTAGGCTGACAGTAGCTGGGTGAGGGAATGGAGGTGTGGGTGGGGGAGTTTTCTTTCTTTTTTTTTTTCCTACTAGGCTGAGTTATTAATTAATCTTCTGCAAGGTAGAAGAACATCAAAATTGAGTCTTCTCACTTGACAAATATTGTACCAGAGAGGGATAACAGCCTGTTCAAGGTCACTTGGCACCTTCATAATAAAAGGCAAAGCTAGCTAGATTCTTGAGACCATCTGGGACTCTGCACAAATGGTATCATAATCCAATTCTCCTCTCTTAAGGATATGAGTTGATACATACTTTGGGGCAATAAATAAAGAGAGATCTTTGTGGTGGGTTTTCCTAGCTTCTTGGTAAGGCAAGTGTTTCCTAATCTCCTTCCCAATGATGAGCTCTAGCCCTCATATGAACTCTGCAACAGATGCTGTTTATTTCAAGCAGTACAATTCCTTCCAACGTTTCATGCATAATAGGCAGCAAAGCCTTTCATCTCTGGGGCCTTGAGACCCTAGGGAGGTAGGCAGACAGATGGATGACCTCCCTTGTTCTCTGGAGCCCTGTTATCATTTTAATTTCTTCCAACCCATCTCAAGTTTAAGCTTGAGCTAGAACATGATTGAAGAGCATTGGAATCAGTTGCAAGGGAATTCAGAACTTATGCTTTTCTGGATCAGAACCTTAATGCCCTCTTACCTACTCCAGAGGATTAACAGCATCACCATCAGGAACTGCACCTGGGTCCCATCTTCTTCCTTCATCTGGTAAGGTTGGACTAGGACTCCCAGCTTCTTTTCCATTGTGTCAAGAGTTATCAATATTCACTAGGGTCTAAGAATGCTTCTAGAAGGTAACCATCTGAGTAGGACTCCATTTATCATGACAACTTCCCCCTCTCCCATTTACCTGATCATTCAACAAATGCCTACTGAGCAGCTAAGCATGGACACGGCCCTGAACATCAGGACAGCCACAGCTCCCTCCTGCTCATGGGACTTACAATCAGCACTGACTAAAGTTATTATAATAGCTAAAAATGATGCAACTGAAACATAAAGATACAACCTGATATCTTTGGCATCCTAGAGTAAATTTACAAGAAGGACAGGACTCAGTCCTCCTGTTACAACCATATCTTTGATAATTTAAGGCAAATAACTGGAAGAAGTTTTACCTTTACTGTGGGAATTCCTCAAATCAGTCCAACCTTCCTCTCCCTGGAGTATTACACCATGAAAAATTTCAGAGTCTACTCTGTCTCCTGTCTACTACTTATTTAATGGTCAAAGTACGGTTGCTAAATGTTCCTTCCCTATTGGTTTTAGGTGTAGGAAAAGGACCCATGGAGTTTGTCATGGTGGAGAGGCCTAAGATATATAAGTGTACTCTCAGTTTTTGGTATCCTTAATGAATCTCTATCCGTTAAAGTAGCCATACTTTTTTTCTTATTTTAACAGTAGCAACTTGCTTTCTAACCAAAATCATAAACAAAACTCCTGTATGTGAATTTTACCAAAGTTGTGCAGACTTGACTTATTTTGAAGAGGGGAATGGAAGCTTCCAGGGCCAGATCTACCCAGGCCTCTTTCTCTGGAGGAAACTCTAAGAAACTTCAGGACCTGAGGGTTCAAAGTCTGAAAATTGCTGATCTGTTATCTGTCCTAATTTTATAGAAGCAGGTGCACCATTTACCTGAGTGTAATTTCATGCAAATGTCTTCACATACCTGGGACTGTAGATCCATCCAACATAGATGCATACACTTACACACAACTCACAGGGTTCCTGTCAAGGGCCCAATGAGGTGCTAGATATTAAAGAACTCTGCAAACTGCTATGTATATCTTTTGGGGGGGCATAATGGTATTCAACACTAGTAGATTTTTTGTAGATGTGTGAATGAATTTCTCTAGATCAGTTTCTCCCTCTGTAAAATGGCAACCAGAATGCTACCTATCTCCCTACCTATTGAGAGGTTTAAGTTAGATAATGTGCATAACATGCTTCATCTAATTGCTAGGGCTGTGGAAAGTGCTGAAAAAAAATGTGTTCGTTGCCATCACTATTTTTAGTTCAATTGTTATTCATCTTGAGAAACCTAATGGAGCTCTGCACCTTCACCTTGACTCGAAACCTGTAATATTGTAGCCCCAGTATATGATAGAAACAATTTGACTATGGGAGACATTTATACTGCGAAGGAGGTTACACAAAGTAAGCCTAGTTGAGAGATGAAGAAAGTGATTGTGGTGATATTTGTAAGGTGCCTGTAACCACTTACATAAAGAAATGTTTTCTTCTGCATACTGAATTAATGAGCGCCAATGTTTTTGTTTGCTTTAGCACATTTATACAGGGCCCCAAGAGAGACGGAATTTTGCCTGTAGCCCCACATTTGGTTACAGGGGAGCTCAGAGAGCCTGGTTCCCAGACTGTGCATTCCCTTCGATGCCTCAGATTGCATTCTCCAAACTACTGCAGACTTCTTGAGGTCTGCACATTCAGAGATCTCATGTACAGACACTCGTTCTTCTTCCAAACTCAGAGCACACAACCAATTCTAAGCTATGAACTTTGAAGAGAGAAACAGTCCAATTACTGATCTAATGAGCCAATTTTCCCCTCATCTACCCCATAAGGGCATGGCAGTTCCCAGTGCTCCCTGGGCCCTGCTCAGTTGATGGCAGAGGGATGGAGAATGAGTCTTGTTCAGCAGTTCAAGCTGGAAAATGAAATGATTGATACCATGTAATTAGGCCTTAATTATTTATCATTTTTGGATAATTACTGCCACTTGCAAGTTCACAGGTTGTAAAACTATTGGGCTGTGTTTATTAAATGTTAGGCAATCATTAGCAAGACATTGCCATCTTCCAGTGTTAATGAAATATCTGTAAATATCCATGACTGCAAGCAATACAGGACTTGAGGCCACTTGGGATGCAGTTACATGGATTTACACTAATCATATATTTTGAAATCAGTATTGCCATGTTTGAGAAGATAACTTGAATAACATGCTGAAATGCTGCTGTGGGCTCTTCCATAATCTCTCTGTACAGGGGAGATAAACAAAGGGTGTGTGGTGGAAGAAAGAAGTAAGAGAAAGTGTCATAAAGTATGACTCCTGTTTCCAAACACTAACCTCTCTTACAGTCACAGTGTATACATTTCCACAATTTGAAAGCCATTCTTTGGTGTATAATGCTGTCCACACTATGTGGAGTCCCTCAGAAAGTAAATATCCCTGGGAGAAGGTCTTCACATTAAATGGGGGGGAAAAACCTGATTTTTAAGAAGCCCTTATGAAAAAGACCCAACAATTAATTCAACATGTGTTAACAAGCAACATTAGCAATCAGCCATAATAATATAGATATCAGGGCTAGAACAAAGAAGGTGACGCAGGCATACCTCAGGTTCAATTCTGGAGATCACATTTGGAAAGTAACATCCAAAAGGTAAATAAGTTCTTGAGCAGTAAACTGGATCCATTCCACAACTAGAAGTTATTCTGAAAGGACACACAATTATTTCACCTGGACAGGCAAAGCCTGGCTAGCTGGGAAATTGTTTTCAATGAAAATCTTCATGCAAATTGGAAAGAAACTTACCCTATGTGCACAGTGGATAGAAGCCTTTTGGTAAACTTTGACTTTATAAATTTTCAGAAGGAAAGAATTGTCCACAAAGGGTATAACTGACTCAAAAGGTAATAAGCTCACATTTTGGTGACATCCAACCTGAACTCAGATGCTCCTCTGTTAAAGATACAGTGCAAAAATTTCTTCACTGTGTGAAAACATGAAGGAAAGAGATTAAAAATGTTTACAGTTTTGTGAATTGGAAGACATTAACCCTTTGACGGCAGTCAATAGATCCCATGTCTTTCCATGGCAGTAGAAGCTGGGACAGTCAGAAAGAAACCCGTCAGGACCTGTCAGTGAAGTGAAGGTTTACTCAAAGATTAAAAACAAGGACAGAAAGTGGAGGTGTAGATAGCTCAAACCAACGCACTTTTGGTCAAGTTATATTTATTTGGGGATAATGAGGTTGCTATCTTCTGACTGTTGAGTGGGAAAGGTTTAGAGTGAGATTTTAGGGTGTTGAACAGAAGAGGAGAAATTGCTTCAGTCCTAAGATTTCAAGCAACTCATTCAGGACAGACCTTGAATTATTTTCCACCCAGAGCCTTAGTCTATCCCACTATAAATAAAGGAACTGAACTTGTGTGTGTCCTGTTAGATGCTTAAGGCTCTAAAGTAGAAGTAGTTCTGTGATCTTAGCCCACCTTCCAGAACTACCTAGGTTTCTCTCCTTTACTTAGGAAGCACAGACTATGATGCCTGTCTCTCAGCTGCCTCTCCAAGATACCACACGGAATAATGAGGCCATTTGTCGCTTTTCTGAGTTTGGTGTTAAATGTTCAATCAGCATCACTTATAGGCAGACATTTTAGGTACATAATATAAATTATGGGTATAGAAAAGCATAAAAAAATTTGTAATTAAGAAAAAGAATCAATGAACCTATCCTTTCTATTTCAGAAGCTCAGCTCAAGTAAGTAGCAAGTGGCTGCATTCAAGGTTTTAGAGTGTATGTTTGTGTATTTATGTATCTAAGGTGGAATAAAACCCCCAACTGACACAAAAAAGTTATTGTTATCAGTCACTGATTTAGTCACTACATGGGAATTTGGCATTGTGTTTGGGGTGCTGTGATAAGCACCATCTGTCACAGAGGTTGGTGGGGAGTTATGTTCTCTCTCTTCAAAGGCTAATATAAAGGGAGAGGCTGATGTCACAGGAAAATAGCTTCTGTACACGGCCAAAGTCTGGCCATTCAATTCTTGAGCCAGATAATCCATTACAATGTATGGCAGACACATGGTACACATATGCTACTTTTTTATGACTAGATTCAAGTCTTGTGGACTCTACAACAGAATAGAAGGAAGAAATTTTTGCCAGTTAAGAAAATCAGAGAATGTTTCTTGGAGAAGGTTGACCTCTGCTGTTTTGGAAGAAGGAGAAGTTGTACATGAGGTTTTCTGGACAGGGACAGGATTTTCCAGATGGAATTTCCTTAAAGCCAGTAGCACAAAGGCAGAACGATGTACATCAAGTGCACAGCACTCTTTGCCTCCTTTCCTCTCTTGTTGATTCACCCAGGGTTGGATGGCTCCTGATGTTTCTACCTTCAATTTCCTCTAGCTGTTCCAACCTGCCAACCACTGTGTATTTATCTTCCTAAAACCCAATTATAATCAAGTATTGGGGAGGGCTGGTGGCAAAAAAATAAATAAATAAATAATAAATCATAGTATTGCCCTTGTCAGGAGCATATATGGATTCCCCCAGTACCAACCAAATGAAGTTCAAAACATACAGCCAGACAACATAAGCCTTATTACTGCTCTGTCCACTGGGCCCTAGTTGGTCGATTTCTATGGATACAATGGTGTGTGTGTATGTGTGTTTGTGCATGCATGTGTGTATGTTGTGCGTGTGTGTGTGTGTATTACAGAGGACTGGACCTTTGGACTTTGTAGTGACCAAGCCCTTATTTTTTTTTAATCAGGAGACAAGATCTCATCCTGTTGCTAAGTTGCCCAGACTGCTGAGATTACAGGCCTACACCACCATGCCAGGGTGACTGTTTTCTTTCCACGTAGAAATACTTCTCCTAACATCTTCAGGTGCACATTTTCTTTTTTCTTTTTTTTATTTTAAAGAGAATAGAACAAAACAAAACAAAACAAAACAAAACAAGCAAAAGAAAACAGAATAGAGTCAAACACAATACAGCATTTCAAAACAGAACACAGAAAGCTACACAGGTCTTCAAAACATAACAACAGGAGATTAACTATGGTTACCCCAGTGTCTCTTGCTTTCCTCAAAATGGTTGTTCATACACTTACAGACAATAAACTCAAACAAAACAAAGCACTACAAAACTAGATAAAACAAAAGAGCACTACAGGCCATCAAGTAGGCCAACAAGAAACCAGCGATAGCTACCATAGTGTCGCATTTTTCAAAAGAGCTGCTCCTATTTTCTCACATATTGCAATCAAATTGTAGGAAAGGGACTTAAACCAATCAAATCAAAGAATAAAAGCACTGTTGGACTTCAGAACCTTTTTTCCATATTTATCGGGAATTTTCTATCTTATTGAGTCTTTCAGTTTCTTACACTAGGGAGACAATGCGGTGTTTACACATGTGGG
>RJWT010037183.1:0-13099 GCA_004365215.1 Cuniculus paca | reverse complement strand
ATTCTCACCAACACCTCCAGTTCTTTAAAGGGAAGAGTCAAGAGTGTTCTCCTGTTGTTCCTTCTGAAGGACTGGACCAAGAGGAAAGAAGCACATGTATCTGACTTCCTGTGAGGAACAGGATCACTCTATAACTCCAGAGTGCATTGGTTGGAAGCCTCTGAGACCAGGGTGCCTATCCTGGTAAAACGATGAGTCCACGATTAGGTAATGTATACTCAATGTGCAACAGTTATCAAAAACTAAGCAGTGGCAAGAGAGCTCAAATGATGATGTGGTGAGTACATTCGACTGCAGCACTCTACATATACCCAGAGAAATCCTAAACCCTGCTACTGTCTCATTTAATCTTCAACCCAGCATGAAGCTAATATTGTTTTTGTGCATTTTTACAGAACTGGGAAGCTGAGGTACAGCACAGTTAAATAATTTACTGCTAGCAAATGGTAGTATCAGCATTTAATATCACAGCTTTTTTTCTAACTCCAGAAGGCACATTGCCTCATGTATCTTCTCAATTACACTAATGTGCTTCAGTTACTAGGCTGCACAGGAATGGACATAATACAACACCTTAGTCTGGACTGAAGCTCAGTCAGAAAAATCAGAAGTAACAGATTTAGCTCCACAGAACATGACTGTCCACAAGCTGAACATAACTGCCAGGCAATAACAAGATGAAGAAAGCTGGCATAACATCAATGATTGTGAAAAGAAGGACAGAGGGAGGAAAAATAAGGAGAGTAGTAGGAAAAAAGATAGAGGAAGACTATCAGGGGTTAGTTTTAGCTGTAATTAAAACAAACTCTTAAAAAATGGTTTAAGCAATGTTTTAAATAATTACTCCCTCTTATATCAAGAGAATCTGCAGAAAGATATTATAATTTTTCTAGGGTTTCTGCAAGAATAATGAAAGATTCAAATATCCACATAGGGTCGCAGCGCCAAAATGACCATCCAATTTCCAGCCTTATGTCCATATTTCAAGTGATAGGAAAAGGGTCAGAGAAAAATCTCTGAAGGCTTTCTTCATGTCAGTTGAAGACATTTCTAATGACATCAAGCTGGTCATAACATAACCTTGAAAGGAGATTGGAAAAGAAAGCATGAATCCAAATAGTCATGTAACTGAATTGAGTCCTCTATCACTTAGAGAGAGTGGGAGAATGAATCCTGGGAGGCATAAATATTCTTTGAATGAGAAGGGAAACAACAATAAAAACAATCCAGGGAAAAAGGAGAGTGTAAACACATGCAAGATGTGCAATGAACCACTCTGTATAGTTGAAGAAGTTGGTAAAAATATTAATTAGCCAAAATGAGAAATTCATTTCAGAATGAAATGGTACAAAGGGAATTTCAGAACAAAGAAAAATCAAAAATTCAAACTAATGAATACATTAGAAACAAACAACAGAGTAGATAGGATTGAAATAGCATTAATAATATATACTAAAGATTTCAGGTAATCACAAAGGCTCTAGGAAAACCAACAAGTCAATTTAGAGGGAATACAACAGATAAGACAGCTAGTAAGAATCTAATTTGAAAATAACTTGTGGCTCTGGGATAGAAAAATCCAATTAAGTAGTAAAAACCATTAATATGATATGAGGTTTTCCTATAATGAAAAAGTTGAGAATTTAACTTGGAGAATATTAAGACTAAATAATAAAAATAAAAAATAATTGACATCAATGCATATTCTAGTTACTATGAGTGAATCAGTCTTCTAGGTAGAAGTATAAATAAAACCAAGCAAAGAAGGGTTAAATTGGTTTCAGATTAATTCATCACATTATTCAGTGGCAGACTATCACTGAAAAACATCTACTATAGTTTATTGAAAATAGAGTGTAATTCAATAAAAGAACACACTCATTAAATATATAATTCAAATACAAAGTCAAGATAGAAACATCTTCAAATGTAAATGAATTCAGGGGCCCATGTATTTTTCTTAAGAAAATCAAAGGAAAATCCAATTCACTAATAGATGGGTAGAAGTTTAAAAATCAGGAGTGGAGTAAACTTACAGTAAGTACTGATTCTATTTAAACTGTGAATTAAAGTGAGAGAGTCACAGGAACTATGGCTATAGAATAGAATCTAAATTTAAGCACTCTGATAATAAATCAATAATACAACTCAAAAAATTAGAAAGGTACAGGAAAATAAGACTGCTAATTTTATCATCATAGTAAAATATACACTGAAAGATATAAATCTGAAACCTGTCAAAAGAGATTTCACAAGACATTATGGTAGCCATTGCTGATTTCTTATCATCATGTTTTGAAGTCCAATAATGCTTTCATGCTTTGATTTGATTGGTGTTACGGTTTGTATATAGATGGCCCCCCAAGCCTCATGTAGTCACGGAAGTGGCTGAATCTAGTATTTGTGATTGACTCCTTGTCTAGTGCTGGGATTGGCAGTGTGAGTCCTGCACCCGCCCAGGGGTGGAGCCCACATACAATGTAAGGTTGGAATGAGGGTGTGTTTTGCTCTTGGCGCAGTTTGCTCTTGCCGCTTGCAGCCATCATGAACCTTTTGCTCTGGCTGCTGCCTTGAAGTGTTGCCCCAGTGCCCTGCCACCCTGTCTTGGAGTCAGCTGATTATGGACTGAAATCCACAGAAACTGTAAGCTAAATAAACCTTTCCTTGCTTCACTTTGAGTGTCAGGTGTTTTGTCCCAGCAACAAAAAAAGAAACCAAGACAATTGGTTTTAGTCTGTTTTCTATTATTTGATTGCAATATGTGAGGTATGGACAGCTATTTTGAAGAAAAAAAGAGACATTATGGTAGCCATTGTTGATTCAACTATTGTCTGGTTTTGAAGACCTGTAATGCTTTCATTCTTTTGTTTTGATTGGTTTTATACTATTTTGTTTTGTTTGAATTTATTGTGTATGAAGGTATGAACAACTATTTTGAAGAAAACAAGAGACACTAGGGTAGCCACCGTTGATTTCCTGTTGTCTTATTTTGAAGTCCTGTGTTGCTTGCACTGTTCTGTTCTCATCTGCTTTGTTCTGTTTTATTTTATTCTCTTTAAAAAAATAAAGTACCGTTTATGTTTAAAAAAAGATTTCATCTTTTAAGGGATTTTCATAATCTCTCTTATTAATCTAATAGTTTGAAAAATACTAGCTATCATGGCAAAATAATATCAAACACACATTTAACAATTTGTTGTTTCACTCCACTTTTTCATTATTTTCTTAAAATATAAGAAAGTTTAATAATTGTGAACATTCTAATTGTTCTAAACACGTATCTTTATTTGTAAAGATTGCAACTTAATTACTAATTTTTTTATGAAATTCTGGGTTTGGGTTAATTCTTTCTTTGAAAATCTAAGCATCATCTGAACTCATCAATTGTGTGAATCACTTTAATGAAACAATATCACATTACTTTTGAAAAGAAACAGATTCGTCAGAGGTGGCATCCCTGAGGAAAGGACATTTAAGACATTACCCGAGAGAAGTAATAAAGTGATAGACAAAGACAACAAGGGTGGAGTATACTGGACTTCTGAGAAGTTAGGATGGGTGCAGTAGCTCTAACAAGGTCAGAGCAATAGAAAGCAAGATCACATGATTTATAGACCTTGTAGGCCACTGGCTTTTATTCCAAGTGATAGGAGAATCAACTGCGGACTTCACAAAAGAGTTGAATGGGTTGGCTTACATTTTGAAGTTTCCTCTGATTTCTTCACAGGAGATAGGGAAACAAGCCTGGCAGGAATGAGACAAGAGAAGAGACTGCAATAATCCAGGGAAGAAATATTGTAGTTTGTACTATAGGGTTTGAAGTGGAAAAGAAGATAGATGGTGAGATCTGGACATAGTCTTAAAGGGGCTTTAATGTGGAGTACTAATGGGTTTGACCTTAAACACAAGTTATGGATAAAATAACAGCAAGAATTTAAGTTGGAGGAATGGAAGAATTTGTTGAGATGGAGAAGCCTGGAGGAGGAATGTGGAAAACAAGAGGTTACAGGTGCATTCCAGAGCTGGAGCATCAGTGATAGAGTGAAGTCAGACACGTTGGAGGCTAATGCCAAATGAGTGACACCTTAGAAGAAACTAGAGAGTGACTTCTCAGACATCAGATGATCAGAGAACTCCAAGAGGGAGGGTTGGAGCAAGTGTATCAAATGATTCAAAAAACTACAAGAAGATGAGGAATGAGAATTAGAATTCATATGGAGATGATGGGTAATTTTGCCAACTACTGTTTGATAGATGGTCAGAAAAAAAATCTCTGAATAGTGTAGATTCAAGAGAAAATTAAAGGAGAAGAATTGAAAACAGAGAGATTCTATAAGAAGTTTTGCAGAAAGGAAAGAATCATGTGTTAGTAGGTAGATCAAAGTTTATGGTTACAAGATGAGTTTCTTTATTGAAGAAGTTATGGCATGTGTATTTGCTGGCTGGAATAACCAATCAGAGAAAGAGAGAGACAGAGACAGAGACAGAGAGACAGTGAGAAACTAATAACTCAGGAGAGAAAAAAAGGCACTAGTAGGTCTTTATTAGGTGAAGAGATGATACCTAATACAAGGCAAAATGGTGAGATTCTGTCACAGCATCAATTGTTTACCCTTAGTATACAAGGGAAGGAAAAATATATAGGTACAGTACACATGCAATTCACAGAAGAAACAAAATGACCATTATGTAGATCAGAAAATGATCAACCTCTTTAATTATCAAAAATAAAAATTAACAAGAGATATATTCACTCATAGAATGGACTGAAACATAAAATGTTGACAGAACTTTTAAATGATTGGTGAAACTCAGGAAAATGACCCTTTCTTGTACTCATGATGTGAGTATAAATTATTAAGGTTTCTTTTGGAGGGCAATGTGACAGTATCTCTGACATTAAAAATCTATACACCAACAACGCCACTTCTAGAAATCTGTCCTAAAGGAGTTTATACCCAAGAGTAAAACAGGGGAACTGCATGAGCATGTTTATTGGAATAATTATGAGACTAGAAAAAAACTGGAAAGAAGCTAGATGACAAAAGAAAGAGTCAGAAAGTTTGGCACATTAATAACATGAACAAGGATACAGCTGTTACACAGGATGAGGTGCAGGCATAAAATTCTCTAAAGCATAATTGAAAACCACCTTGCTCATGTTATGATCCCATGTGAAAATGAACCCACATGCATTACTTGTTATGGTTATAATTGCCATCGTCATCATCATGATTAGTAATAGATGGAAAATTGGGTTGTATGATCAAGAGCAGAGTATACTATATTAATAAGGAAGAGCACTGGAGTGCAGCAAACATTCGGAGTTTAAGCTCTGCTATTCTCTGGGCCATGAGCCTCATGTCTGTCTGCAAGTTGTGAGTTTCTTATCAGCAAAGGGATTAGAATATTTATTTTGGAGAACAAGCAGGAATATTAAGTTAGCACCCACCACTAGTTATATTTACTTCTTTGCTCTCAAGATTCTGTAGTTTCTAGATCAGAACAGTTTCTCATTCACCTTAGATATATTTCCTTTTCAAGCCTGTTTGCCTATCTGTCTGAATACTGTCCATGACCACTACAGAGAGAAGGTATTAGTGTCTGTGCTCTTTGTGGCTTATATTACATTCTAAAATAAACAAATAAACAAACAAGAAAGAACGAACTCCCCAACAATGGATAAGAGCTTTTTTCTATCTACACAACTAAATTCATATTAAAAAGATAAAAAGAACAAAAGCTTTGATTTTTTCACAAAGGATATTTCTGGGTTGGGGAGGGATATTCAGTTCCAAATAAAAGCAACTTTCTCACAAAGGGAAGCATAGGAACTGATGGAAACATACTCTTAAAACTAACTGTACATTAAATTTAACCTTTGGGGCCGGGAGTGGTGGCTCACGCCTGTAATCTCAGCACTCGGGAGGCTGAGACAGGCGGATCGTTGTGAGTTCGAGACCAGCCTGGGCTACAAAGTGAGCTCAAGGCCAGCCTGAACTGCATAGTGAGACCCTGTCTCAAAAACACCAGGGCCAGGGATCTAGCTCAGTGGTCTAAGCACCTGCCTGGCAAGCGCAAGGTCGTGAGTTCAATCCCCGGTGCCGCAAAAAAAAAAAATAATAATAATAAATTTAACCTTTGGAAGAATAACAGATTTTAAGCATAGATAGGTTTGATTTATCTTCAAAATGTTTTTGGCAAGCAGAAGATTTTATTGAAAGAAATCAATGATATAGAAAATATGGATTTCAGTCAGAATGGGCATATTAAAACATTCTTGACCCAAATAAGGTTATTGTCCAATAATCTATTTACTCAATCATTGAATCATGTATTTCTATTTTTATGGAATATATGTATATGTTCCATATAACTATGTAATATGTTATACATATTTATATCTGGGTTATGATCCAATAGTGCCATTAATTTTCTCACTTTGGTTGTTGAGAGCTGTTTGAACTGGCTCCTTTGTCTCCTTGATATACCCCCATAGTTGCTCTGTTTCTTTTTCTTTTGCTAGTTTTTTGTTGTTTTTGTCTTTTGTTTTTTCTTACTATTACAAGCTGGTTCAGGACTATCTTGTGGGTCTCTTTGCTCAGTGTTGGAATTAGTAATTTCTCCAGTGATCCTTGGTTCCTCTTATTGGAGAATGGTACTGGAAACCAAGACCTAGGCACAAGGTTTGTTCATTGCTATTGGGTGTCATTGCTTCTAGGCTCTCTCAGCTGACAGAAGAGTGATACATTTTATATATATAAATATATATATATATATATATCTTGAGAATAGACATATATCATATATATACACACATGTATCTCATATATATGATACATTAGTGCAGATTAATCTATGTGTTATACAAAGAATGGTTAATTTTATGTGTCAACTGAGCCAAAGGTTGCCTAAATGAGAGATGAAACACTATCTCTGGTTATGTCTATAGGATGTTCCTGGTAGGAGATCACCCTTCCACATATGTAGAAAGGAATTGTTCAATCTGTTGAAGGTCTAAGTAGAATATAAAGGTAAAGGAAAGACAAATACCCTCTCTGTCTTTGACATGAAACATCTATCTTTTTATGCTCTTCAGCATTGCCACTGTTGGCTCTCAAGTATTCAGATGTGGACTTTAGATTCGAGCCTGTGCAACACTACTGACTTTTCTGGTTCTCCAGCTTGAAGACAGCTGACTGGGGGATTTAGCCTCCAACATTCCAAAAGCCAATTTCTGTAATCTCTTTTTCTTATGTATGCATCCACTAACACATATTTATAAATATTTCCATATATGATCATCTATATCATCAAAGAAAAATTATGCTGTTCTGATGTTTATTAAAAATAACAAAGAAGCGTATATTCAGGAAAAAGGTGGCTGTGTGTTATAGTCAGGGATTGCAAAAAAACAATTATATGGACAACCCACTAGGAACCCTTCTGTCTCTCTCTCAGCCAGAAGGTTTCTTTCTCTCAATAAATATATCCTGCTCATAAAAAAGAAAAAACAATTATACTCAGTACACATCATTTATAATATTTTATAGTGATCACTCAAGGAGTCAAATACAAAGAAAATGCAGGAAATCTGTCCACACACTAAAGACCTAGAAAATCCAGGTAAGGAACTGGATCCCATGGCAATATCCTGCGTGAGTTCAGTTGAAGACCTAGAGCCCATGACTATGTCTCCTACAAGTTCAACTGGAGGCCTGGAACCATGACAATGACTCACGCAAGTCTGTTTCACAGATCTGCACTGGGAAGGCCCCAAGGTCAGTGGTAGAGCCTAGAAAGTCTGTGCCAGTGGGATAAAGGATCTGTGCCAGTAGGCTGAGTGTTCTGCTCTGGAACCAGGAAGCAATGCTCAAAGTAAGAACTAGAGCTCCCCTGAAAAGTACCACAGCCATCCTCAGTGACAATGAGGTCCTGAACTCCTCCAAAGATGAGAACAGCTGAGTTGATATCAGGAAGCCAGTGTGACAAACCTTCTGGAGATTGAGCAGCACACCATCTTCCCCTCTGGAGCTAGGTAGCAATGTTCAGTGTAAGAACCAAAACTCCCCCAAAGTGAACCGCAGCCATTCTCAGCAACAACAAGGTCCTGAGCTCCTCCTCTGATGAGAACAGCCTAGTTCATATCAGGAAAGAAGCTCAGCAGGCTTCTCGAGGAGAACCCATAGCACCAGACAACAGCAACCTCTTCTCCAGTTCTCCTTTTATGGGGCAACAATCCTAAGATGGGCCCCCTACTCAGCACTACGCTGGTTCAGTTCAGCTGGTGTAAAGTTGACCACCAATTTTTAATCCACCACACTGTGACACAGTAATACAAAAAATTATGAGATCAGAAGAGATGCTACCCACTGCTAATGGGAGAACAAAGTCTGGGATGGAAGAACCTGGGAGGTGTTTGACTATTCAAACAGTGGCACCTTGAATATAGTGACGTGCAACCAGTTCGACCACTTGATGTGAGTCTGGCAGTGACCCTGCAGAAACTAGTGAAAAGTTGGGCTTCAGTGTAAATGCCATCAGCAGTGCTGCTGTAGTGCAATAGCAGGAAGCTAGCATGCTTGAGGTCCTGGGTTTGAGGTCTAGTGCTAAAAAGGAAAGTATAAGTGCCATTAGAAGGAGGAATAAATGGTGTTTTATCAGAGCCCTGACCTATGACCACCAATCAGCTTCAATGACAGAATAAAACATGAACAGGATATATATATATATTATATATGTTAGCCACAATGGGCCCAGGATGGTCAAAGTCCAATAAGGATTAAGACCTTGAGGCTCAGTGTCCTTGGCCTTTTCTAGGTGAGCAAAATGTTTGCAGGGTGTGCTGTGGGCAGTAGGAAGCAGTGGGGATGGGCTGCTGATGTGGTCAGGGTTCAAGAATTGAGGCACAATACATTTTTGGAAAAGCACACAGGAGCAGATCATGCTTAGCTAGTAACTTGATTGTCTGCTAACTGAGACTACTGAACTAGAAGGAATTTGGACAAGTAGAATCCTCAGCTGCCATGTTATCTTGTTTTGAGGCACCAGAACATCACAGACCATTTTCTAGTATTCATCTGGCCATTGGTTTAAAGATTAATCTGTCCATAAGTCAGCTGTGGGTCTTGCCACAAATCATTTAGGCCTAGGACAGACTCTTAATTTATTTTTGTGTAGTTTATTGATATTAATCACTTCCCACTCTGCCCTATGGGAAGCCGATCCTCAGCAGTGTTTCCTTGTGTATGTGCCAGTGGTTATATATGTGTTTGTAAGTGCTTGCAAGTGTTACTTGTCGCTCTTACTTCTGTAGTAATTTAACACATCACACTAGGTTCTCTTACATGAAAGATTTCATAGTCTTTGTGATATTTACTTAGGTTAGTTCACTAATTGTAATGTCCTTGTATCTTCTGTCACTTTTCACTTATAGCCTCTACTCACGTCTTCTTTCTTTACCTCCTCTTCTTGCATAATCTCAGGTCTTCCCTCCCTTCCCCTTCTTTTATCATACATAAATATTATCATTAATATACTTTCTCCATTTCTTTCTTTTACAGTGTATACAGCAGTGTATGTGTATATGTAACTGTGTATAAATGGTAATTTTCGCTTTTGCTCCTATAGTGTTTTATCAGCTTCTCCTTCATCACAGGTTGTTTTGTGGGTCTTCTTTTAGTTCTGTTGATTTATTAATTGGATACAATCCCCTTGTATCTTCTCTCAATTTTCATTTTGCTTTCCCTTCCTTTTTCTTTTTTTTCTTTTTCATAACCTCTTAAACATCCTCTTCCTTCCCCTCTTTTCCTGGCACATATTATCATTGAAATCCATTATTTTCTTTCCCTTCCCTTTTTTCCCCCTAATTTTCTTCTTCTCCTTCCTAACCTACCATACATTACTGCTATTCCTCTTTCTTCATGGGTTAGTGAAAGAATGGAGAGCTTCTTAAACAAGTTTTAGATCATATGTTGTTATATCGTTTGTTCTTTGGATGTTCATATCATAAATAGTTGTGCTCTCCTCTCAGTGTAGTGCTAGGGATTAAAACTAGAACCCTGAATTGGTTGAGTGAGTGCTTTCACACTGCCACACAATGTAATCCAAGGGCACATCACAGGAAGAAAGTCACTTACTATTGGTAGAGTTATCTATCCCAATTGATCTATAAAATTCAACTCAAAAGTACAAGGATCTTGAAGAAATGGACAGACTTCTGACACATATGAACTACCTAAATTGAGTCAGACCTTCGAGAAGGACTAACATCTATTCTCAAAGTTCTCCATGTAACTGAAAGGTAGGGAATGCTTTCAAACTTGTTCTATGAAGACGCCATTACTATGATAGCAAAATTTTTTAAGGACTCCAGGAAAAAGAAAACTACAGGTCAATGTCATTGATGAGCATAGATACCAAAAATAAAAAATCCTCAATATGATTCTTGCAAACAGAATTCAAAAATAATTGAAAAGATCATACATCATGACTAAGTGGATTTCATTCCAGAAATACAAGAATGGTTCAACATATTGTAATCAGTAAATGCCATACAACACATAAATAGAATCAAAGTTAAAAATCACATGATTATTTCAGTAGATTCAGAAAAAGCCTTTAACAAAATCCAATAAAGTTTTATTAATTCTAAAAATGAAAAAAGGATAAAAATGATGATACAGAATTTCAAAACAAAATAATAGGAGATTAACAATGGTTAATATATTGTGTATTGTTATCTTCAAAGTAGTTGCTCAGATTACAAGATATAGGCATGAAGAATTGATCAAACAGTGAAAGCAAAAACCATTCCACTATACTTTCATGATAGAAATCCTGATGAAAATAGGCATAGAAGGATCTTATCTCAAACAGATAAAGGTCATATAAGACAAACCCATAACTCATATTATATTAGATGATTAAAAACAAAAAATGTACTCCAAAATGAAGAATGAGAGTAAGATGCTTATTTTCATCACTACTGTTTAACACAGTACTTCAACCCAGAGCAATCAGATGAGATTGCAAAATATCTTCATAAAATAATAAATTCCTAGGAATTAATCTAAATAAGGAAGTGAGAGACATCTACGAGAATTACAAAAGTCTAAAGGAAGAAATTGCAAAAGATATGAGAAAATAGAAAGACATACTTTGTTCATAAATTTGCAGGATTAATATTTTTTAAATGGCCACATTATCAACAGCACTCTACAGATTTAATTCAATCTATCAAAAAATAACAATCTTTACAGAACCATAAAAACAATTTTGTAAAATTCATACAGATTTAGGAAAGTCTCAGAACACTCAAAGCAATTCCAAAGAAAAAACTAAAAACACAAAACAAACAAAAGCAGGAGTCTACACAACAGTGGAGTTAAAGTTATACTATAAAGCTATAGTAACAGAAAACAACATGATACTAGCACAAAAAAAAAGGGAAATAGACCAAGTGAATAGAACAGAAAACATGGAAATAGCCCTCTGAATGTAAAAACATATGGTTTTTGACAAAGGAGCCAAAAATATGTTGCAAAAAAGGTATCCTCTTAACAATGGGTACTAAGGGAATTGAGTACCTACTTGTGAAAAATTGAAGGTCAATCCAAATCTCTGATCAAGTACTAAGTCAAATTAAAATGAATCAAAGATCTTGATACAAAAACAGAAACGTAGAGCCGGGCGTGGTGGCTCATGCCTGTAATCCCAGCACTGGGGAGGCTGAGACAGGCGGATTGTTGCGAGTTCGAGACCAGCCTGGGCTACAGAGTGAGCTCAAGGCCAGCCTGAACGGCATAGTGAGACCCTGTCTCAAAAACACCAGGGCTGGGGATCTAGCTCAGTGGTCTAAGCGCCTCTCTGGCAAGCGCAAGGTCGTGAGTTCAATCCCCGGTGCCGCAAAACAAACAAACAAAAAAACACAGAAACGTTGAAACTGCTGGAAAGTAACACAGGGGAAACACTCAGAGTCATAGGGACAGGAAAGGACTTCCTGAACAGAACTCCAATAGCACAAGAAATATCAAGAATCAACAGATGGTATTACATCAAATTAAAAATATTTTTGTTGAACTCTTTTGGCACACAGTCCTTTATTGTTAGCTACAGTTATACTGTTATGGAATCAAACAGCAGAGCTCTCTCTTCCTATCTAAGTATGACATTTTACCCATTGACCAAGCTAGAAATTTTTCTATGCACCAAGGAATGCTAGTGAAAAATCCAGGAGAAAATTTAGAAGAAGAGTGGTCAGTGTGATTAGTTACTGATTTTTTCATAGATGCTTATCAGAGTGAAGGTCCTAGACTCACAGAGATGAGGAGATAAAGACACTAACTTTTCAATGATTACATTACCAAATGATGACTCTCAGGTTCTTGAGAATGATAGAGATGGACTATAGAAGTTTTGTGTTTCAGGTGAGTCTGAAAAGAATTTACAATAATGAAGAATTTTCAGTAAATAAATTATTTTTTTAAAAAGTCAGCATCCTGAAATTAGAAAAGAAATTGCCTAAAGGTTAATCAAGTATTTGGGACTATTAAAATCTTTTTGGCTAAATGGACCTAAATATGAATTCATATTGATGTATCCAACTCTAATCCTTTACTTCCTTTCTTGCAGTTCCCAATTCTACAAGTACTTTTTTTTTCAGAACAGAGAAATTCCTCAGGAAAGTTATTAATTTGTCTGTGAATAGATATCTCAGAAACATGAGATTCTCTTTCATTTCTAGTGTTGTTTTTAAAGTTGCTATGCAGCTACCATTCTTTTTTTTTATTTTAAAGAAAATAGGACAAAACAAAACAGAACAGAATGAAAAAAGCAAAAGAAAACAGTATAGAGTCAAACATAATATAGCATTTCAAAGGAGAACACTGCAAGCTATATAGGTTTTCAAAACATAACAACCGGAGATTAACAATGGTTACCCTAGTGTCTCTTGCTTTCTTCAAAATGGTTGTTCTTACATTTACAGACAATAAACTCAAACAAAACAAAGTAGTATAAAACCAGATAAAAGAGAATAGCATTACAGGTCTTCAAGTTGGATAACAGGAAATGAGCAATGGCTACTATAGTGTCTCAT